>JABCKL010008370.1:0-182402 GCA_018851305.1 Calocybe cyanea
ACAACTTTAACAGGCGACTTGAATTGCTTGATTTTCTCGTGAATTTCGTCGATAATCAACACATCTCGACGGAGTTGCGTTACATGGGGTACGTCTCTGCTAGACGATTCAGACGTAACAATAGGAAATGCTTGGGCCATACCATTATAAGGTTGCCAAGGTGGAGAGAGGAGGAACCACTAAATCAAAAATTGGTCTAATCGAGAGATAGTTTCGACCGTTTAAATAACGAAAAATTTCTTGATATGCGTCAACCCTTTATATCGCTCTTGAATCGAGGGAGATTGACCCAGGCTAGGTGCATACTGCACTGCTTGTGATATGGGCCACCAGGTTCACACTAAATCATATGACGGATGGGATCGAAGCAATTTAAGTCGTTGATCGGCGAGTTGAACACAATACGCTTGTTCGGATTCTCTGTCAGTGCGTTCACGTGTCAAGCTTTGAGAGGATAGAAACCGTCGGGCAGGTACCGAATATGGCGTAAACATCTGGCGTGTCATCACTTCGCTAGAAATCATAGCCTCACAGACCGTCGCTGGAGTTCCGCGTTGAAAACGGAGGCGACCTTTCGGCCGGGAATAACAACGGAAGGAATCAGATATCGGCATCTCGACGACAGTTGATACTTCGATTTATGGGACTCAGGGAGTCGTTTCACGAAGTGACGACACGATTCAATAGGAGGCAAACGGGCGGTGCAATCGTCACCCTGTACCTACGATAGAGGGTTATGAATGTATTTGATGTTTTGTTATTTATATCATGTTAACGGACAGGGAGCCTGGGAGCCTGTGATGGAACATTTTGACCTTGAAGTCGTTTCAAAAACTTTACGATTGACGTTCATGTAACAATGATCCGCGGTTATCATTGTATTTTGGTTGATCGTTGTGCAAATCCGTATTCCGCGGAAGTCAGATGTTCAACCGGCATCCGTATGCGCTTGGCGGCCCTGTCGAACAGAATAAGAGTCTTGCGGAGGGATAGAAGTTGATCATGTATGTAGGTACTTACATAGAGCTGATATATTTTGCCAAATCATGTCGGCATTGTATCCATACGCAAACGGCTATGGTACTTTGCATAGCATATGATGATATTTAAAGGGATGCCATTCAGAACCGTGCGAAAACGGTTCTTGCTTTACCCCATGGGTCCAACCAAATCTCGACATCTCGCATGCAGGCATCAAGTCGCATGATGCGCTCAACCTCTTTAGCTTGTCCGTGGCCGATTTCGAGCGCTACGATGGCACCGGGGCGTAAGAAATCCTTCTGGCGAACCAAACGAGCTATGGCATGGTAAAAGTCAAGACCTATTGGTCCACCAAAAAGGGCCTTCGGATCTTCGTAAGCGGACACGGAGCGGGGCAACTCGAGGTATTCGTTCCACGGTATATAAGGAGGATTTGAGGTGAGGATGTCGTATGGTGGGTTGATCCTGGATTCATCGACGAACATCGGAGAAAGGAAGTTGCCCGAAGTAACAGTAAAGGTATTCTTGTGTGTTGCCCGTGGAGATGGCTTTTGTGTATTACACAAAGCGGCGTTATCAGTAGCTAATCTGAGACTATGTGTTGAGATGTCTACTCCCTCGGCACGAAGGCTACCCTGAGGTAACAAATGACAGAGTAAGAGAGGAATGCAGCCTGATCCGGTACCAAGGTCCAAGAGGGATTTTTTCGACTCTGAGGAAGTAGAGATGCGAGCGGCTAGTTTGATAGTCCAATCCTCAGTTTCAGGACGTGGAATCAGAACAGGGGGTCGGACGAGGAGATTAAGCGGACCAAAAGGCTGAGATCCTGGTATGTCAGTGAATGAATAGTAAGGCAGGTGAAGACAATGATTCTGATTTAGGGTGACTTGCCCAGAATATATTGGAGAGGTTCACCATGAGACCGGCGATTAACCATTTGCTGGAGGTGTGCAGCGCTGCGAGCATGCTGTTTCATCCATTTCAACTCGAGAGCACTGCTGGCCAACTTGGGTAGCATCGAGTAGACGAGTAGACTCCCCCCCGTGACGAGGAATCTGACTGAGACTGGCAGTGGAAGTCTGGTCAAGCCGTCGGCGGTCATTGCCGATTTCCCGATTTGGCAACCAAAAATACGTGATAAACTCAATAAAAATCCACAAGCCAGCCCCTGACTCTTCCAAAGCAACAGCGCTCAACGCTCTCTGCCATGACCGCTGTTCATGCTCCTCTTCCCCCAATAACCCCGACTTTCGTTAATCCAGCACATATGAATGCAACAGCAGGCCCTTCATCTGCAGTACCAAAGAAAAAATCCTCACCATGTCCGAAGCGTAAGCGTAGTACGACCACTCCAGAAGATGGTAGTTCAGAACATGTTGGTCACCAGCGAAAGCTGAGGGATGGCCCAAAGAAGAAAAAAGCCAGTCGTGCTTGTTTCCATTGTCAAAAAGCGCATCTTACTTGTGATGATTGTACGTGACTTCTTCACTGATTTCGCTACCTTCATCAACAAAACACATATCATCTATATAGCTCGACCGTGTCAGCGCTGTACTAAGCGCGGCATTGCCAGTAGTTGTACGGAAGGCCATCGTAAAAAGGCTAAATACCTTCTTGATGAAGACGAGCTGGGTACGCCATGTCATTGTCAACTTGCTTTGGATTGTCATTCATAAGGTCATTTATCACGTGCACTACAGAACGACTAAAGCGCGGTAAATCCTCTTCGGCGCCTGAGAGCAGTCAAGAGCCGCCTCCAACCGCAACAATCACGCCATGTGGGTTTCATTTTCTTCTTGATGAATAGGTTATACATAGTTCCGACCGTGATCTATTTTACTTCCAGCCGAGCCGTTCGCACAAAACGATGCCCTTTTAACTACCTCCTTTGATCCTAGCTTCGCTTTCGGCTCTGAAGCCGCAAACCTCGAATATTCTATTCTTTCTGCAATTTTGGGCAATCCCAGCCCTGAGTCGGCCATATCACCCTCGTCACCTGACCCCACACAGTCATCTTTTTCATCTTGGCCTGCAGACGCAATCGATTACTCCGCCTCTCCTAACCTGGGATCTGCTTTTCCTGGGTCGTATAGCGAAGCACAGCTGTCGATACAATCATCTGACAATCCGCTCGTCACGTCGTTACCGAATCCCGCACAATACCTCGCATACCCAGCTCAGCAACAACATGCTTCTTCCAGATCGGAAGACCTCAATGACCCTTCTCAATATCAGGAGGAGTTGGCAATAGAGCCACTGCATCCTCTACAACCTCGATATCCTTTAGATACTCGCCCGCGTTCCCCCCCACATGCCCCACTGACTTCGGAAAAACTTGGCACGGATGCCGGAAGCGCACCAGATGCGGGTGGCTCCCAGCTGCAGAGCATACACGATCGTGTGACAAAACCGTATGATTACACGCAAGGCTATCATTTCCTCATGAAACACTTACCTGGTCGGTGCGTGCCTTCCAGCTTGTGTACCTCTGGGGCTAAGGCTCTGATCTCTTGTTTCTTCTGCTTTTAACCTTTCTTCATTCTTAACATTGTGCGGTTCGCTTTGATTTCTGTGTCATAAAGCTTTGAGAAGAATGATATCCTACGAGTCGTGCGCGCCCTGGCCATATTTAGGCCGTCGCTCATTGCGTTACAAATGCCACTCTCCCTAGACGACGAAATCTTTGTCGAGAAATGCTTTCAGAGATCGTTATTGGTGTGTCATTACTCTTTTTGTAGCGGATTGACAACATCTCATTCGATCGTCAGGAACTTGAAAAACTGATGTCATTTAGTGGAACGCCAACCGTCGTGTGGAGGCGAACCGGCGAGATCTGTCTCGTAGCACCCGAGTTTTGTATGCTAACCGAATGGCCTATGGAGGAACTTATGGGTGGAAAAAAGTACATTTATGAGGTGCTGTCTATGCTGGTTATTGAGGGCTTACACCTGACTTCCGGTGTTTGTAGTTGTTCGAAAACCAGTCTGTAGTCGAGTATTGGGAGAACTTCGCTGCTCACGCTTTTGAGAATACCACCCAGTCCGTGTATTCTCATTGTGTGCTTCTTAAACCTTCAGGCGCGCCCGTCCCAGCGACTTTTTGCTTTTCAATACGAAGGGATCTCTTTGACTTACCTAGTATTGTAATTGGTACGTTATTTATTGATTCTTCTGTTGGGCTCGTTACCGAGCTTCTTTTCTTAAACACAGGTCAATGGCTTCCACTCCTATAGGACGCGGGTGTTCGTGCAGAGTTATTCCCGCTTATTCTATCTATCGCATTGAGGCGACGCCAGTTGCCATTATACCGCTCACTGGTTTTTTATACGTATTTCTCACTTGCATCTCTTTTTATTTTGCATCCGTCAATGCTCTCATTTTCACCGACATCTGATACCTGGATATATCAACCACCCTTACTATACACAGTCGATATTTTCGTTCAGCATGTCGTTTTGCGCATCAAACCACTGCTTGGATATTCATGTACCCGTACAGAAAAGAAAAAATCCAATTATGATAAGAAAATATGAATCTACTTTCCTAACGAAATACGCGTCTAGCATAGATACAAAGATATAAGATCCTCACGCTATGGAATCACACTGTATTGTTCTCTTGTATAGTTGCGTAGTCACTCTCAATACCTGGCTCGAGCAACGACGCATGCCCCAGGATGAGAATGGCCGAGGCGCCGACCAGCCAGAAGACTGTACCGATGGGCGAAGAGATCCAGAGAAGCGGGATGCCAATGACAAACAGGGCAGTGTATAAATGCTTCTGCGTGATTGTGTGTTCGCCAAACTGTGTGGCCTCGGGGGCTACAGGTTGCCATGAGTCAAAAAGTCGCGAGGATGGAAAAGAGGCATGCCTCAGCACATACCAAATTTATTGATTGCAGCGAACCCAAAGAAGAGGAATGCGATAGAAAAGAGAAGAAGAAGATTTGTTATGCTAACAGTGTAAAATGCGTCAACGTGTGCGAAGTCAAATTGCCAGATGGGCCTACGTACATCGCGTACACCGCGAGTACGGCGATAATAAGACTGTAATTCCCTGAGAGTACAGTGTGAAAAACTCTTTGAGCTAATGAAAAGCGGCGAGAACGTATTACCTGAGAAGTAGCGTGTGTTGTAAGATATGCGCTGGACCACGCTCTTGTGTCAATTTGGCGCTCTCTTGGAACGTAGATGGGAAGTCACTGACCGATGTCGCTTGATTCAAGTCGGCTGGTCTAGAAATCCGATGATAGTCGAAAAACTCGGTTGGCGTGCGAATGGCAGAGAATCTAGTTTCCTGAGGAAACATTTGGTTGAGATCACATAAAGCTGAACAAAATAACTTTGGCTGACTTTTATTGATTTTAGGACATCAGTTGCTCGAGTGAGGGCTTCCATGGTTATTGAGCTTGAGAGAGTTTACTGAGAGGATGGAAGAAAAGGTGTATATGGTGAGGTGGCGCTGAAGTGGTTGATATATAACGCTTCGACCGCAGCCGCAGCCCACCTCCATTGTCCTGTGCTTTGTTTGTACACCTTCCTCTACCCACAACACAGACTCCGTGAATCTTCAAACAAGTATTCAATGATACGCAGGGCACCGACCTTAATCCCAATGAGCGACTTTGACGTTCAAGATATTCGTGACCTTCTTTTGAAGCAAAAGGCAGAAGCGGCCCAACATCAACAGCTTATGGCAAAGATGAAGCGCATTGCGCAAAATCCAAACGTGGAGAAAGAGGGTTATGAAATCATAGAGCAATCGAAGGCCGCTGCTACTCGACAGGAGAAGGCGAAGCGGCTTGGTCTTCAACCTGGTATGGAATCTCTGTAGTTCTCTGACGAACGTCATGCGAATCGTCCCTTTCAGAATCTTCGACATCGTCCTGAAAAGTTCTGTATTGACAATAAAGCTCCCGTGCAATAATCATTCGGAATTAAAATACAAGCTACAAGAGTGCCAAGTTGACCCTTAAGACCTCCTGATAGCTATCGAGATGTGAGATGTGTACAGAGCCTGACGCGGCTATAACTCAAATCGAGGTTGGCCCAAATATGCCGTTTCGCATTTGTGACAAGAGTTCTCGTTTGCTACACTGGAAATCCCTTCGGATGCTTCTTAAGGCTGTTTTTTGACTGTTTACTAGCGCGGATGAAATCATTTGCTAACCAGAGGCTACATAATATGACCTTGCCCTTTTCAGCGTCTCACCGTACACGCACCTCCATCCATGCCAGCCTTGCCCTTCTAATTTGGAATGAATATATGCAAAAATGTATGGACTGGTAGAACGATGCTCTAAAAGCTAGTTCTGAAACCTGGTACAATTTTAGTACATGGGAGAGTAGATGACTTCGTGCCACTGACCCTCTAAATCCTGCCGGTCGCATAGCACTGCTAGGTCGGTACGTTGCATGTGTAAGCAAGTCGTTTTCAGGCTGTCCCATAGTACACCAGACGTGACACCGCGCTTCTCATTGATACCTGCATTCAGATCACGGATGCCGTCGGTCTCCTGGAGCACGAGTGCGTCCAAAATATGGCTTGCTGCCTCTTCATATCGCTGAAACATGATATTGAGGTTAAAGACCAAATACGAGAGAGGTGCAAATAGTTAACCCACTCTTAGATTGATGCAAGAAATACCGAGGTTAAACCTAAGAATACGAGTAAACGAAAGTAGGCATGCAGATTTGCGGACGAACCTCGCTCTAATATACGCTGGGTTTAGTTCTAAAGCCTTGTAATAGTATTGAAGGGCTTCTTCCGCACTCCCGCTATTTGCCATGGTAGCTCCGACCCTATTGTACAACAGCCAATCCTAAGTTGTAGATCATGAGATTAGAGCTAGCATAGGTCTTGGGAGCTCATACCTCTGGTCGAGCGGCAAGCGCTGCAAGGAAGCAGTCGCGGGCCTTTTTGAATTCCTAGAGCATTTTCAGAGGGAAGGCATAACTAAGACATGAAGGGGATAACTCATGCCTCATTTGTGTTTAAGAGGACGGCCAAGGCAATCTGAATGTCAGGATCCACCGGCCCATTCATTTCACTCCTAGCCATCGTGATTAAACACTCTATCAAGTGTGTATACGATTCATTGAGGGATGCTTCCGGGCGCAATGAATTTTGAGACTTGAATTGCTCGACTGTAACTCGATAGTCCTCATTGCGAGAAACCCACTCATTGACAGCATTATAGGTACCGATGCGATTGCTCTCGTTTGTGTTAGATACGGCCAACGCGAGCCAGGTTGGGAGATGGGTTGGATCAAGTTCTGCTGCGCGTTTAAGGGCCTGAAGAGCCTGGCGTTCTCGTTCATTCTCTTGCTGTCTGACCCCGAGTTGAAACCAGGCAGATGCGCTGCTCATATCTCGTTGCACCGTAGCTTCAAGTTGCAAGACACTCTGGGTTGGGTGAGTTATAAATGATTAATGGTCCTTACTCTGAGAGATATACCTCCGACAAAGTGTGATAGCCGCTATGCAACGAATGCTGGTGCGTCGTTTGTGTTGCAGAAGAGTCGCCCAACAAATATGGGTTATTGTCCTGAAACTGGTAGAGATCGACACGTTTTATTCCCGTAGTAGTTGCCTCAAATTGATCCCAGGCATCCTGGAAATAATCCCAAGAGGCAGCTTCACCATCAATGCGATCTGTTGAGGCATGAGCTGTGCCATTCCAATATTGCTGATATGCTTCATTATCTTCACGGAAATATGTATCATTCGCATCTTCATTAGTAGTCTGCCGCAATTTAGAGAGCTCCTGCTGAGCATGTTCCGCAAAATTGGCTGGAGCCAAATTGGTAATTTCATGAACTTTGACCTCTGCCCGCGACGGATTCGATAATATGTCATCTGAAGCCCGGCCCTTGCCCTTGATGTCCGTGGAATGCTGTCGACCTTCGTTCTCGACAATCTGGTTGCCTTCGACAATCATAACTCGATCCCGCAATTTCCGCATCAAATCCAGAAACTGGCTGTTTTGAAACTTGGGGTTCTGTTCATGCTTGACGTTGTCTAGAAGGAGACCTGCAGTGCGCGCTAACTCGTCTGTATCATGAGGAGTTTGGCTCAAATGTTCCTCCTTAGCCACTTCTGCTGAAAGTAGATCAAGCGCTGCCTCCTGATTCCTAAATTCTTTATCCCATGATATTCCTGTGTCCTTATAAAGAGATTGATGGTATGAGAAGTGATAGTAAAACATACGGGTATCTTGTCTCGCCATATAATTCAAAGGGAGAGGCGCCAATCCTACTCCCATATTCGCCATTACAGGATTATGATGAATGGCATCTGAACTTGCGTATAAGCATTGGTGACAAGCTCCGGTTAATAAAATTGACGCATACTTTGAACGATACCGCCGGGTATACCTTGGTTCGAATTTGACCCAGTAGCGATCACCTCAGGGTGCGAATTGAGCTCGACAGAATTCAATTCTGGTGGCTTGAAAGTCTGTTGGAGGGCAAAATCGGAAGCCCAGTCCGCCAATACCTTTGGTCGGTGCGACTGGAGTTCAGGTGCCGGACTGTGCATCTGTAATGTGGGTAGCGCTACATGTAATGCCGATAAATCATAGGCTGCTGCTTCAAGAGGAGGCTGCGCAGACGAAACATTGGGGGCAAAAAATCGAGAGGCCTCTGAGTCAGCCAAAGGTCCCGTGTTGGTACGGAATGTCTGTCGTCTCAGTCAGCCTTGAAGTCAGCCTGCTTTAATTGACATATAACGTACCGCTCTCGACGATTCGGCTCTACTCCCACCAAATTGATCCTGTAGCGGGTCGATCGACTAATTTAGTGGGCTAAAAGGGACATTCGTACCTGCTGAAGGCCCCTATCTTGGTCGAATCGCTTTGAAAGGCTCTGTAAAGGGTTAGATGGGCCACATTCTGCCCCACCGGCCAGCATAGAAAGAGCCATACTCCGTGATACGAGATATTAAGGCAAGTTTACAAAAGTTAACGCTGACGGAGCAGCTGTAGGTCCGAGTTACCGAGTAAAATAAATAGAAGTAGAATTCCGAGATGACACGTGTTAATTATAATAAACATTGATCTTAATTACTACAATAGGACATTAGACCCTAACCCTATTTACTAGGTTGTACAAAATAATAAGCCACAACATCATCACAGTAACATATACAAATCCAGAACAAAAGAGTGCGGATTACGACTGCTTGTTTCGATTATCCTCTTCTTCGTTGTATTTTTGGCTTGACGCCCGACAATCCGCACCGCCATCGGATCTCACTGTCAAGAATGAGATCAAAATATTAATAATCATAATATGACTCACAGTGTCGCTGTCGAAGGCAACGTTAGTAAAATGGCATTGTATCAAAAACACCTAAAGACATACGTTAAGGGCATCCAAGCGGCTAAATGCCTTCTTACAACCACGACAAACATTCGCGGTCGATTTAGCAGTATGAAGAGCCTGGTGACGCCTGTTGTGCAATGAGTCACGAGAAGCGCCGAATTGACGCCATCGAAAAAGCTTACTTGCAGTCATGTTGCCTGGCAAAGCCCTTTTTACAGCCCGGCCACTCACAAACATAAGGTCGTTCTTCAGTGTGTGATCGTAAATGGCCTAATTAGAAATAAACATCAGAGATTAGACAAAGTGGTGCACAGCAGGCTTGCCTCTAAGATTGAAACGACGAGTGAATGTGCTTCCGCAGCCCGGTACAGGGCACACGAAATGTGCTTCATTCCTTCGCCGGCTGGCACTTGCAAGCTGAGTAGCAGACGTCGTGACCTGCTGTTTTTCCACTTGAAGAATAGGAGGTAGGCGTGGTACACCCGTAGACGAAGGGTAGTGATTAGCACCTGCTCCACTTTGACTGCTATTGGAATCATGACCCGGAGAGGGTGGCTGTGATTGTGTGTTGTTGCGGGGGAATGCTTCTACAAAAAAGAGTGAGTATTTATACGACATCCTGTCTTGTAGGTAGAAGGGCTCAAACCTGTAGGCACCGAGGGTGAGTCAATCGGCGGATGAGGCGAGAACTGGCTCAAGTGTTGGACGTGAGAGTAGGTGAATTCTCGAGGACCATCTGGATGACTGACAGGACCATGGAGAGGAATGGCTTGAGACATGGGTCCACCAGCGGCGCTGTAGAGTGGCTCAGCAGTAAATTGGAGTGGAGGGTCTCGTGTCATTGCTTGAGGGTAATTGTCTGGATGTAGATGATGAACTGAAGTAGAGTTGTCCTGCGGCTCGTGGACTGGGGAAGGTTGGAAATGAGATGTGTGTGAAGAGGTGATGGGAATTTGTGTTGAGTCCATCTTGTAGACAAGAGTTTTCAATGCCCGAACGCAAGCGCCTGATGATCCCCTCTGGTTGACCTGGTAAAGGACAGCCTTCCCTTTTCCGCCTTTAGCTACAATTACAGCTCTCACAAGCGCCCGATCTCTTCTGAGACTATTTAGGATGATATTCTTATGTAAATGTATACGCTGTTTTACTTCTAGAACTCATGAGATGTTGAAGGCCGTGGCTGTGTTGCACAGCACCTCGCTTATGCGAGATCTCCAATCGGAATGACCAACAGGGCTTCCAAGCTGTGCACAATCATTACTGGATTTGATAACCGATCGTGTTCTTACTTGTAGGAGTGTTCTGACAGATCATCAATGTCATTATCAGCTCTATTCTACACCTATTGCTCAAAAATATGTGAATC
The DNA here is from genome assembly GCA_018851305.1 of Calocybe cyanea. Classification (NCBI taxonomy): domain Eukaryota; kingdom Fungi; phylum Basidiomycota; class Agaricomycetes; order Agaricales; family Lyophyllaceae; genus Calocybe; species Calocybe cyanea. The sequence continues at coordinate 10,671 of JABCKL010008370.1, forward strand.
TAATAACCTTCTTCGTCTGAAAAGTTCCGTCTCCGTGATTTGGGTCCCAGCAGGCTGGCGTTGGGGAGATGACTTCAAGGTAATCTCAGGTGTAGATGGTGAGAAAGGTGTACACGCGACAGTTTTCCTAGAGGGCTGGGCCGGGGGTAACGTTTGATCACTGAGGAATGCTTCTGGATCGTCAGGCAATTCTCGATAGTTATTGCCTACTCCTTTCGCGGTCGGATTGTTGGTATCCAGCATCCTGTGATCTCTGTTACTTGGTGGCTGTCCATTCTGGTACTTTTTCGGAACAAAGGTGATTCCAGAATCATCAGTCTCTGTCTCGGAGGAAGAGACAGCAAGCACAGGCCCAGGCTGTGGATACCCTCCCCCATGACTATCAAGTCCCTCAGAATGCCTGACAAAGGTTTTGTGCATCCACCCGGCAAGTTCCTCAATCACCTGAATATACCCCTGTCAGTCATGCAGTCAGTTTCTCAGGTGTAACTTACAGCCGCTGCCTCCGTCATCAGCGCAGGCATCTGGAGGTATCCATGACTCCATTCGGAGAACAGAACCATCTGAACCCAGTCATCTTCCGCCTCTCCCGCTAATTTCTCTAGCTCCTTCTTTGCCATCAGAAGTTCCTCGGCGTCAAGCGATACGTCAATGTTGGTCATTCTTAGGTGCTCCCCGAAACGTGCACTCTTTCCAGAAATAGTTAGTTCCAGCTCGCGCTTGCGCGCCCTCTTAGCTTCTCGTACTCGACCAGCAAAAATTACAGTATCATCTACAAAGGGATCCTTCTCACCACATTGCAACAAGAGGGGAGGAAATTTGGAAAGAAGGTGTTCTGGCGCCAAAATAGGCGAAATATGGTAGTCTGTAGCGAAATCCGGGTTACGATGAGGCCCAATGTAAAGGATTGCCATCGCACGCATCTGCAAAAGACGACGGGAATAGTAGATAGCAAAGTGGTATAAAAAGATGAGCATACCATACTCGGCGATATGACTCTGTCCTGGAAGTAGCCCGTACGACTTGTCATGGTCAGCCGAGTCCCAATGGGCTGTCTACTCTGGTTGGACGCTGGAGTTAGGTCTCCGTGGTGAGCAGCCTTGTTCGCTTGAGAGTTTCCTTGCTTTGCCGAGAAGACTTGCCGGTGATTGGAAGGCGAAACACTAGAGATTGGGTACTTGTATCGTATGCGGGCATGAAGCGGACGATCCTCCTCTCTCCGATAATCTGATTCCCCGTTGTCGTCACTTTCAGCATCTGCCAAATTACCCTCGCCGTCTGTTTGATCAGATTTCCCGTAGTGAGACGCGTCGGACGTAGTATTGCTCTTGGAATATGAATCATGATCCTTTTTATGGTGAACTGTTTTTTTGCTGCTAGGACTAGCTAACCCCCGGATAGCGTCTTTCCAGCTGCCCCTCCTTTGCAGCCGTTTTCTAGGGTGAGCTGCGAACTTGTCGTCCTTGACCATACTAAGAGGACTCTAAAATAAAGTTTTATGTCAGAATCAGAATGTGATCAGTTGTCCTTACAATATGTTGCAGGTGATCCTTCTGCTCCACTAGCTCGAGTCCAGACAAATTACCAGACGACTGTTCAGACCTCAAAACTCGCAAATTTTCTGGAGACATCCAGGAAGTAAAGTTGAAGTCAAGGGCAGCATAATTAAGCACGAGAGCAACTGGCTGTGGAGGTCTTTGTTTGCTAGCTGTCTGCGGTAGATACTCAAGTTCGAGCAACTTAAATATGATGTTTACGGCAAGGGTGGCGCCACTTATAAATTATCAGTATTGAACCTCGGACAGTCGAAGAAACTTACGCCGAGTCCCCCGATATGATTATGTTCAGTCGATCTCCGTGCATTCCAATAACCCGACCACCTGGCATCGCGTTAGAGATAAGTCATCACAATAAGGGAGGGGTAGCTACCCGACTCGACCAGGGCCCTATATGTGTCGTACGCCTCATCAATAGCAAACGGATAAGGATCTGGGTAGTCAACATTGGAGTAGAACAAACGAGTTTCAACGAGTTTCACCAACATTCGGGGGCTTTTCCGTAGTCTATCGATAAAACCGGTTTGCCCGTGCTCACAGCCCACATCCTAAGCCTCTCCTCGTGATGTTCGGGGGACATCGCAACAAAACCACCTCCAGGAAAGTCAAGAATCAGGTCCGTCGCATTTCGCAGCTGAGACTCGTGAGGGTAGAAGAAAAGGTATGCCGTGATCGGACGGTTATAGGATGACGACGTGGGTCGAGATAAGAGAATTTTGCGCCGTACCGAAAGCCAAGGTAGATTTGTTACCAGCCGGATCTAAATCTCTCATGAGATCGTACTGTTAAAAAATAGATGCGGTTCACGAACGTAAGGGTTTGTAGTCTTTTCCCATACGGTGCGGAGCATCTCTACGGTTGGAACAGCTCGAAACCGTCTCAACTGTTGGATGAAGATGATAGGATTAGTAGGAAGTAATCACTGTTATTATATTGCAGCCTGCCTTCTCGTCCCCTTCGTTGGCATAGAGGATGTAATATGCCGAAAATAAGATTGAACAGATGTCTTTAAGCCATTTGGGACGGATTGACATGGCGGTGGCAAATCCTGCTTCGAGACCAGTATTGATCCATGTGGCGCGATAGTAGGATGCTGAATACTAGAGGTGACTTGATCAATCTCTGTAAGAATCGTAAGACTCCATGCTCACAAGATTAGCAAGTGGTTCTGGCGCTGCCTGTCCTTATGATCAGTTCTTATATGAATTGACCTATAATGCTTACAACCGAGACCTAGGATTTTATCTATGTTTCGAATGGTGTATAGAGTGGTCAATGTGGTAATGATGATCTGCCATGGCGTATACCGCTCTGAAGATAGATGAAACACGGTGACGATTTGGTTTGAGAGAGAAGCTCACGGAGGATTTTATTGAACTTTCTCAGCCATAAGACTCGTGGGGGTCCCGCACTTCCCTTCGCGATCCGCCATGACCAGAAAAGAATAACCAGGAATACCTACTTAACGGTTAGGCCGCCTATAGGATGAACGGGAGTCTGAACTAACCTGAGCCCTCTTCCAGGAAGGATTCGGGCGACCTGCTAAGTGATCGATCATATTAGTTGTATACAGGAAAAGGCTGAAACAGCCACTTGCCTTAAGTACATACCAATGGCAATGGACATGGAAGCATGTGATTATTGATTTCCGTATCGACTGGGACCAAATATGAGCAAAACAAAGAAAACATCCAAGTTATCCAATGCCTGCCCTGACTTCCATTCGCACCTCCAATGGCACACTGGAAATAGTTAACCAGCTACTTCTGCCACACACTACAGAGTTTATTGAGATAAAATCTATAGATGAAGCCCACAATGCGATCAAGACTATGAAGGTTTTACCAAACTTCAACCTTCAGATAGCCCAAGTCTCACAAGAATTAGTAGATTAGGGGTGCGCCTGCAATAGCGTCTCTGGCTTCTCTCTCTGTATCATATCATCTTTCACGCGCTCTCGCGTCATCACCATCTCCTGATTTTCTCGCCTCCCCTGAGGCTTTCAAAGCTCATATCGATCCTTTTTTGGATCTTCTTATCACTGCACGACCCACAGCCGTAAACCTCGGTGCTGCCATTCGTAGGTTACGAAATAGGCTCGCAGCTTCATTTGACGAACGACATGACGTGCGAGCCATCGCAGAGGCAATGGTTGCAGAGGGAAAGCTAATTGCTGCTGAGGATGTTGGCAGAAACAAAGAGATGTCAAGATTGGGAGGAGAATGGTTGTTGAAACATATCAAGGGGGAGACCAACAATGCCCTAAACATCATGACTGTTTGCAATACAGGATCTCTTGCAACCTCCGTATGTCAGCTAGTGGATGGACTTGCTCCACTTGCTTACCTTAACATGAAAGGGCTATGGTACTGCTTTAGGTCTTATCACTTACCTTCACGAAATAGGCAAATTGGAAAAAGCATATTACACTCAGTCAGCTCCATATCATCAAGGATCCAGGTGAGAAAACTGCCTTCTAATTTTCACATTAACCGTATTTTCTGTATCTAGGCTCACCGCGATGGAACTTCAGAGTCTTCGTATACCTTCCGTCATGCTCTGTGACACGATGGTGGGCTCTTTATTCCAAAAACACAGCATTCACGCTGTCGGTACGCATATCTCTATCAATCTGTGGGTTTCCTAACTAATTCCACGATAGTTGTTGGCGCTGATAGGATAGCTCGGAATGGAGACACAGCTAACAAAGTTTGTTGGCTCCCAAGTCTTTACATACCCTCGTCATATCTCGATGTTTTAGATTGGAACATACAATGCAGCAGTGCTGGCCGCGCGACATAAGGTTGCATTTGTTGTTGTGGCACCAATCAGCACCGTGGATCTGGATATTGAGGATGGCTCCGCGTAGGTTCTCCAGCCCTCATGAGCTAATAGTCAAGTCACGGAAACTTACCAGAATTCCGATCGAGCAACGGCCTCCCTTGGAAGCCTGTCTGGTTCGTGGAGCGCTACACCTCGGTGCAGGAAAGACGAGCGAAGAGCAAGCCGTAGTAATGATCACTCCGCCCGAGTTGGAAGGTGTCTATAACCCAAGTTTCGATGTCACCCCAGCAGAGCTGATCACAGCGATCGTTACTGAGAAGGGCGTGGCTGTTCGAGGGCAGGGCGAGAAAACTTTTGACCTCTCGGCAGTTGTTTAGCATGCCATTTCGATAATGTAACTGCTCGGCATCAGATATCTACAAGCTGTATCCATTTCATACCTACAGTATGTGTTGGTTACTACATAAGCGTGACTTTTGCAAATCATTCGGCACAAATAGTACTCAAACATAAGCACAGGCTTGCCACAGTGTCGCAATGTCAGATCGTGTTAAGTACATCGCGGTCCACGGAGGCGCGGGTTCACATCCCCATGACCCAGGTCAAGAGAGAAATATCAAACAGGCATTGAGACTGTAGGTCTACTCCAGCTTTTCTTATTTATCATATTGATCGAGTTGACAGTGCATGCGAAGGGGCTCTAAGAGAATGGGATGGCATAGAAACCCTGGAAACAAGTTCTAGACGTTCAGAAGTCGAAGATATCACGTCCCTAGATATGGTGGTCGATTCCATCACAGTCTTGGAAAATGATCCCTCTCTAAATGCGGGTTCGTCGCACTTACATGTTTTTCGTCCGCATCATCATATATCGTCTTGCACTTTCCAGGATACGGTTCAAATCTAACCTTGTTTGGCACTGTCGAGTGCGATGCAGCTTTGATGGATGGCCACTTGGGCGACTTCGGAAGTGTGGGCGCAGTCTCTGGTCCGCCTATTACTTGAAAACCCCGTGAAGCATTCTGTTTATCTATCCAGGCGTCAAGAATCCAATTCAGCTAGCGCGTGCCGTTCTTGAGAATTCGAAGATCCCTGACCCACTTGGTAGAGTACCACCTCTGTTTGTATCCATCTATGTCCCTATTCAGTGGCAGCAAGGTGAAGTGTCGGGTGTTTCACTTGCAGGACTTTGGTGTCGGAAGGTGCTCGGTCGTTTGCGCTTTCAAACAAAGTTTGGCGCGCGATAGAAGCCGTTGAACCGGATTCCCTGATATCTACGAGAGCTCGAGATAACTGGTCGAAATGGATGACAAGATTGGAGACTTCTCGTTCCACCGATGGCCGTACAGATTTTCTAGATGCGGGAAACATTCAGGATACTGTGGGTGCTGTGGCCTACCGGACCACGGGTGCGGCCGCTGCTGGAGTATCGAGGCAAGTCAGAAGTACTTGTTCGGCGCAAGGCTTTACTCAGAGATATCTGTTCCAGTGGTGGGATTCTACTCAAGCACCCTGGTAGGGTCGGTGAGGTAAGTGTAGTTGCTTGTCTTCGATTACTCTACTTGCTGAATTCTGCGAATTACGCAGGCAGCAACTTTTGGAGCAGGCTGTTGGGCTCAGCATTTCTCAAGGGTAGGCATCTCTGTCGCGTGCAGCGTATCTGGTATGCTGTTTTTCCACGAGAAATCATCTATGAGCTGGACAAACGTGACGACAGGGACCGGCGAGTACATTTGCAGAACCGCACTAGCGCGAGTCATTATGGATGCTTTCCGATTCGAAATTGAAAGGTCAACAGACGTAGATTGTCACGATATCCTTCAGCGCGTGCTTTTAGATGACTTTTGTGGTGAACTTCATTGAATTCATCGCATGTAGTTATACTATACTCATTGGCTCAGCGCCCAGTCGAGAGCGGGGTGTAAACAACCCTCAAGTTGGAGTTCTGTTGATCATGGCTCAAGAAACGCCGCCCTCAAAGCCGACTGGTGAGACTTCGTGATTTAGATTTGCTTGCTATCTATGCTCATTACATCGAAGTACGCCTCTTTTGCGCTTTCACCACACCTAGTATGGCTATCGCGTACGCATCCTCCAAGAATCCTATGCCTAAGGTGCGCGAGCCTCTTGTCCAGTAAGCGTACTCATACGCCCAATAGGTACAAATCCTCCGTCAATCGAGAACGGCGGGCTCCTGGGGGCTTCACGAGCCACGCATATTCATAACCGCGGTCACTATGCTGGGTTAGTTGCATCTTAGTCTACGCTCTCGTCCCGTTCGTTGTTGGAAGCCTCGAAGTACCGTTTCCAAGGGGCGGCGGGTCAGGTTGTACAGAAGCTGTTCCGTTCGTGCTTCGATTTGAACTAGGATCTACTGTCGATCTGGGTTGCGGAGTCCCAGGCATAGCTCGAGGGGTTGAGCTAGCCGAGGCCAAGGTAGATCGCGAGGCGTTCAATCGCTGAAGAGTTTTTATTGGGAACTTGGTACTAAAAGTTTTGGGTAAATCGGGTGATGGATTGATGCTCAGCGTGGCGAACTTACCGACAGGTCGAACAAACGGGGACTGGCTGACAAAAGACTGAACGAGGTAAAAAAAAATGTCGGCGGCTTAGAAGGATTGTGATGACTTACTTGAGAGACACACGGAGCACACAAAACCGACATCGACGATATTTTTGTGACAAAAACACGCTGCTCGGAAATCGATCTTCTCCTGAGTGGGGACCGATAAAGTTTTTCGGACCGATGGCGGGGACAAGAAGGACATCTATTGCAGCGTTAAAAGGGGTGAAACGGTCATCAGCGTGCAATTCCTTACAATGAGGTACTGTAGAAGTGCATCCCTCCTTTCCAAGTATATATAAGAGCCACCTGTAAGATGTGCCGCTTGCTGGAGAAACACGCTGTCTGGGCCGTACATTTGACAAACGTCAATGGTCACTTTCTAAGGTGAAAAAGTGGGTTGACTCATAAGAAATGTGATAAGAACAACGCACTAGTTTTTGAGCAGAAAATATAGCATTCATAATTGGAATATAAGATGTAGAAAGGTCGGGAGAGACAGAGAGGATCAGGATTCGTGGGTCTGGTAGAAGGGCGTGCTCGGGCTCGTCGGACGATTTATTTGATGTTGATGGTACGGGGAGGGAGATACGATTTACGTCTGATACTAAATTTTAGTAGGTGATCGCAGAAAAGGTGTTATCACCAACAGCATAGCGCTTTTGTCAGAGCGCCAACAAGGGGATTCGGAGCTGCGAAGGATTGAGCCTGCGAGGTATACCGTAAGGATAGGATAGTTTACCGTCTTCAGATGACACCTTCAACTGATCCATTTCTTCAATTATGCGCGACGTAATCGTGGAGTTGACGAGCTTGAATGGGGGAAAGGTATCAGCGTCAATCACCTGGTTTTCTGTCATGACATCGCTCGAGGAATAGAGCATTAAGCTGATGTGAAATTGGTCAAATGCTCCAGCGAATTTATTGTTGCACGGTTTGCATGCCTTTTGCCAGGAAGAGCTCCAAAGACAGCAAGGGTATTTTCATGTTTCGAGGCGATGTGAGCATTGAGGAACGCAAGGAGTTGGGCAAGAAATGAGTTCATTGGTAGCGAATAAGCATTTTCAGGCGGATTCTTAGCAGAAAGATGCCATTGTATTGGTGAAAGGTCAATTACGACGGACATATGGCTGCCTTTCGTATCATCTGTGGCCATCGTTGAAGCGAAAGGGACCTGAGAGAGCACGTGCACCGTTGAGAAATGATCGTTTTTGAAACACTAAATAGTAAAGGGCCATCGTGCCATCGTTCGGCATGACTAGTACTGTAGCCTCATTGATGAGGCATGGCTCGTGTCTGATGGGCGGCCTTGTGATCCATGATACCAAGGCTTCTCACCGTGTGGGAGCAGTGGTCGGACTTGCGTCGGAGAACAGGGGTCTGTGTCAATTGCCGTGACAATGGCGGTACTGTAGTCACACATTCATTGTGGTGGAGGAGTCAATAAAGGATACTGAGCCTCAGCAAATTCATTTAGGCTCATCGTACTAGACGACAAGAAACGAGGTCTATCTTGAGTCGACCTTGGCTGGTACTGATTGTCCAAATGGATTCATAAATTTTTGCGGAATCGGAGTGTCCGTCACGAGCGCCGGTGACGAAGGGCCTTCCGGCGTTGGCCGTGACGATGGGGTAGCGACGCTGGGCCGTGTGAAATCTGTCCGTTGGCGATGGCTGACGCCCAGGTCCCACTCGTCATCTCTTTCTTCCCTCCCCACCATCTCCTCCGCTCATCGACACCGTCCCTCGCCTGTTCTTTACCCCAATAGAGCGAGTAACATTATCGGCTCTAGTCGCTGGACATGTCCTCTTCCGCTTCATCTCCTGTCTCACATCAGCCAGCTCAGCTAAACCTCAATTATGAGAGCGACGATGAAATGCAAGTCGACACCGAGAATGATCAAGTCAACATTGCAAAAGAGCATGACGTCGACGCCGATGGCGAGTCCGTTGACGAAGACACCCCCCCTTCCCCCTCAGTCGTGAACCACCTCTCTGCATATACTATCCCTCAAAGCCATAACGAATCGGTATGTCGCACAATTTTGAACACCGCATTTCCGCTCAATTGGTCTCACTAAAATAAGGACGCGGAAGACTCGGTGCATAGACATCTTTGTTATAAACATACGCAAGCTAATGCATTACATTAGGGCTACGATGATCCCGCTCATGACGATGACGATGACGACGCCACTTATGCTGACGAGGAGTATGGAAGAAAGAAGATTCCCAAGAAAAAGCGAATTTCTGTCCCAGTTTCTATGCGGCCTAAGGGTGAGAATTGCTTGGTCACGCCACAAACATCTTACCTACTACTGCCGCCAGCACCTGTACGCCACACATCGACATCAGACTCAGATTCCGAATACGGTTCTCGTAGCCACAAAAAGAAAAGGAAGGCTAGATCTTCTACGGACGAGATCCGTGTCTCAAGCAGGGGCGTCAAGATTCCTAATTATATCGACGATGTACAAGACTTTGAGAAGTATGAGGAAGAAGCCGGAGTTGAAAACGGCTACTTCGTCGACCCCAATATTCAATACCAGGAAGAAGACGAGATAGAGGCCGTCCTTGGTCATAGTCGGGACGAGGGGCATGAGGCTGACTCAGAAGACAAATGGTTTGAGAACATCGTAAGCGTCATGTTCGTCACAAACGGTATGATATCCTGATCTAAATTGCGAAGCGTTTTCACATCAAGTGGAAAAACTTTTCACACTTACATAACACCGATGAGACGTACGAATTTTTGAAGCGTTTCAGAGGCCTCAAGCGCGTGGACAACTATATCAAGGGATACAAGATCTGGCAGTCTCGTCTTACCGCCCCGGGATTGACCCAAGAAGACATCGAAGCACTTCATTTGGACAAAGAACGGGAGAAAGAGGATTTAGAGACTTTCCGCACCGTCGAGCGCATAATTGCACATCGTGAAACTGAAGAGGGGGAGACGGAATATTTCTGCAAGTGGACCAACCTTAACTACGAGCATTGCACTTGGGAAGTACAAAAGGACGTCAATCCTATTGCGAAAGAACAGATCGCTACTTATCGTCAAAGAGAGGCTGAGGGCAAGTTCCCCTACAAAAGCGTATCCTATGGGAAGCATGGTCGTCCAGCCTTCAAAAAAATCGATAAGGATCCGGAATACGTAGCAAGTACCGGCGGTGAATTAAAAGACTTCCAGCTTACAGGTCTTAATTGGTTGGCCTATTTATGGAGTGAAGGACAGAATGGTATCCTTGCAGACGAGATGGGTCTCGGAAAGGCGAGTTCATTATCACATAGAATGACTCTGCTAGCTAACAATGTGTAGACTGTTCAAACTGTCGCCTTTCTTTCTTACCTTTTCCACGAGATGTATCAGTACGGTCCCTTCTTGGTCATCGTTCCTCTATCGACGATTACAGCCTGGCAAACTCAGTTTGCTGCTTGGGCGCCCGATATGAATGTGGTTACGTATATCGGAACTGCGGCTGCTCGCGAGATCATTCGCACATACGAGTTTGGGCCGTCGAACAAGAAGCTGAAAATGAACGTCTTGTTGACAACATATGAACTTACCCTGCGGGACTCAAAGGAACTCGGTGAGATCAAGTGGCAAGCACTTGCTGTTGACGAGGTCAGTGTTCACGACTCGTAGCTAAGATTCTAATTTAGAGAACGCCTTAGGCGCATCGTCTTAAAAACTCCGAGAGTCAACTATATGAAGCCCTTCGATCATTCTCAGCTGCGTCGAAGCTACTTATAACTGGAACCCCCCTTCAAAACAACGTTAGAGGTGCGTGTTTGATATCGTTGTGGTTTCTGTAACCTTCATACCATATTTGTTGTTCAATTTTAGAACTTCTGTCATTAATGCATTTCTTGATGCCAGAGAAATGTGAATCACTTTCTTCTTGCTACGTGTTTTTGATGCTCATACCTACTCTCAGTCGCTCTCACTAATGAGTTTGACTTAACCGATGTGGATCACGAGGCGAAGATCAAGGAACTGCACAAACAATTAGAATCCTTGATGCTTCGGCGGCTCAAACGCGACGTTCTTACTTCCTTACCCACAAAAAGTGAAAGGATCTTGCGGGTGGAAATGAGTGCTCTACAGACGCACTTTTACAAAAACATATTGACAAAGGTAGATGCTTTCTAACTACCCAATACACTTTTTTTAACTTGCCTCGAGAACTTCCAAGCACTGGTGAAAAGCGCAAACGGCAATAATAACATCAGTTTACTAAACATCGGTCGGTCCAGATAGAGCTTTGTACTTTGGTGTGATACTGAACAAACTTCTGTAGCTATGGAACTCAAAAAAGCAGCAAACCACCCGTTTTTATTTGAAGGCGCCGAAACAAAAAGCGAGACTACTGAAGAACAACTTAAAGGTCTCGTCATGAGCAGTGGCAAAATGGTTCTCCTCGACAAATTGCTCGCTCGTCTCAAGCAGGATGGGCATCGAGTGCTTATTTTTAGCCAAATGGTCAGGATGTTGGATATCCTCAGTGACTACATGTCTTTGCGAAATTACCAACACCAGCGTCTTGATGGTATGGTTGCTTCAGAGGCCCGCAAGAAGTCTATAGCCCATTTTAATTCCCCTGGTTCTGCGGATTTCGCCTTTTTGTTGTCTACTCGTGCTGGTGGCCTTGGTATCAATCTCGAAACTGCAGATACTGTGATCATATTCGATGTAAGCGTATTGCCAAAGGAATATCAACTTCTACTGATGACAAAAAGAGCGATTGGAATCCTCAGAATGATCTTCAAGCTATGGCTCGCGCTCACAGAATAGGTCAGAAGTCGCATGTTAGCGTGTATCGCTTTGTAAGTAAGGATACAATGGAGGAAGACGTCCTTGAGCGGGCCAAGAAGAAAATGGTGTTGGAATATGCAAGTAAGTCTTCCATTCTCTAAGTACAATCGCATTTCAAATGAGCCCCCAGTCATAAACCAAATGGACACGTCCCAAGCACACCTCAGTTCCAAGGCCACTCCGATCAAGGACACCAGCAAGCCTGACAACCTCAGCAAAGACGAGCTGACCGCTGTCTTGAAATACGGAGCCCAGAAAATGTGGGTCTTGATGTCATCGCACACCTGAGGGTCGAAGTTAACGTTTCAAAGGTTTGACAAGGATGATAGCCAACAGAACAAGAAGTTGGATGAAATGGACCTCGACGAGATTCTCAATCGTGCGGAGGATCACGAGACAATAGCTGAGGGCGGTGATGGTGGTACCTCGCTTGGTGGTGAAGGTTTTCTCGCTCAGTTTGCCGCTGTCAGTGATGTCAAGAATGACATGAATTGGGAGGACATTATTCCCCTTGAAGAACGCCAGAAGTTCGAAAATGAGGAAGAGCAAAGACAAGCCGAGGAGTTGGGAATGGAGGAGTTCCGCGACCGAAAGCGAACCCATGCTCCTGTGTCATACAAAGGCATGGATGTTGATCAACCGCCCGCGACATCAGCTCCCAAGAAGCCAAAGGCCCCAGGACCTACAAGAAAAACTGCCTCTCAGAAAGCGATGGAGTTGAAAGAGCGCGATGTCCGTGTCCTTATACGAAGCTTACAACGCTGGGGAGATATTAGGCAGCGATATGATATAATCGTGCGTTTTGCTACTCGTCCCCTCTTGCCACCACTCATGGCTTACCCAGGTTACTGAAGCGAAACTTAAAGATAAAAACCGAGCTATGATCCTCGACGTTGCTGATGACATCATTGAAATTTGCGCCCAAGCCGTGAAGGAAAGCGAAGATCAAAAACGCTCGCGCGTTGCCGCTGGTGAAACCTTGACCAACGCTCAAAAGAGCAAGGCGGTCTTGGTCACCTGTCGTGGTGTCAGCAATATCAATGCGGAAACAGTGCTGTCCCGGAATCGCGATCTCCGTATTTTGTATAATATCCTCTCTGAGCTCGATGATACTTACAAGTGGTCCATTCCGGTCGATAACATTCGTCCGACTCTCAATTGGTCTGGACGATGGGGCCCTCAGGATGATTCTATGCTTCTTGTTGGTGCATTCCTTTATGGTTTTGGTAATTGGGAGGCGATGGCTAAGGATCCTAAACTTGGCCTGGAAGGCAAATTTTTCCTTGAAGAGGGGAAAAAAGGCGAGGACTCTGCGAGTAGGCCGATTCCGAACGCGATTCATCTCGTCAGGCGAGGCGATTTCCTCTTGGGTCTTCTCCGTGAATATGATGAAAAATTGCGGTCATATGAGAGTTCCCTTAGGAATAAAGGTCAGCTCAAGGTTTCGACATCCCCTCCCCCCATGGCCTCTACATCGTCTCATGTCAGCAACTCGAAGCGGAGAGCGGAGAGTGAAGCGATGGCTACCATTGACGATCCGAGCACCCGTAAACGCAAACGCAGACCGACACCGACGTTCACAGACTCAGAATCGTCAGATGAATGGTACGAATCTCTTCAAATTCTTTGAGCCTCAATTGACTCGCATCCGTCTGTATAGTCCATCAATGGATGAAAGTGCCACAAAGGAAGAGTTACGGCCCGTGAAACATCAGCTGGTATGGTATATACTAAATATTGAACGCGCTTATTGTCTGACTCCTGCTCGCAGAAACAATTAAAGCTGACAGACGAAGACATTACCCGAGCTAATAAGGTTGCAATACTGAAAGATTCTCTTGCTGCCATCGGGCGTCGCATTGAAATCGTATTAGCTGCAAAGCTAGCGGCAGGGGAGGACACTGACAGATGGAGACGGCATCTCTGGACGTAAGTTGCTCTTTCCGATATGTGTCAATAATTCTGCTCACATGCTTTGAAGGTTTGTGACTTTGTTTTGGCCAAAGAAAGTGAAAGCCTCAAAACTGGAGGAGATACACGCAAAAATGGTCATGAAAGAGGCCGCGCCAAAAGCGCAGGCAGATCGTGGTACTTTGAAGAAACCACGGACGAGTGCGAGCTCGTCGAAGACGAACGGATCGACATCCGTTCCTACAACATCAATGAGGACAAATGGCAAGTCCTACCGGTGATATTTATTTCGTCTCCGTACTGTAGTTTAATCCTCACTGTATTTTTTATACTTTTGCCCCCTTGCGTCATCCGCTATCCTAATTGCAATACTTCCTGTACGAACTACATTGAAAATAAAGCCGCAATGGAATACTTGGACCATTCGAAGTCCTGATGACTCTGACAGCGTTTAGCTGAAGCTTGCTGCATACATGGTCGAAACTGCCTGAGGAGAGTCCTTATAGCGAGTTTGTGTCCAGATATGTCTGGAATGCAGCCGGAGGCGCGGCTTTGTCAGCCATAAATCAGAATGAGCTGTTCATGCTTTAGCAAAACTTATATGGGTATAGTTAATAAAAACTTACGAACAAAATATCCTAACGCTTTGTCTCGTGAGAAGTTGAATTCAACGGCCGTTTTGTGCGTGTTGTCTCGGAGTTGCGAAGTGGTAACACACTTGACTGACCATTTGACAGTTCCCGATAATGGTGACTCGACTGTTTGGAAGAAGATGCCCGGAGCTCATCGCCTTTCTGACGGGATCGGCCACCAGACGCTATCAAGTGTGAGCTTATCATAGCTGCGCCTTAGCAGATCAACTACCTTCAAGTAACTTCGCGTCCGCCTCTCGGTGGAAACTCTGCATGAGCGCTGTAAATCGCTTTACCTGTGACTTCATTTGGGAAGCACGCGCTAAATTCCCTTGCGATATGGCCCACTTCCTCTCTTCTTTGAACCTTCTGCGTTCACTATCTGCTAAGGATGCACGAGTTCGAAGAGTGGCTATTTCGCGTTCTAGGGGAGACATTGATTTACTAGGTCCAATCAACTCGGAACTCGAATCGACGGATGTTATGTCGGATATCGGGTGCACGGTCTCCTTAAAGATTTTCCGCCTTGCGTCACTGGCGTCCTCTTCCTCCTTCGCAAACTGAACTTGCCGATCTCTCCTTACTGAGTGGTTGACTGGTGAGGATGTAGATTTCTTTCGTCGCCGGCTTGGGTCGGGAAGTACTCGGGGGGAATCGAAAAATTGGGATAGACATTCTGTGCAGACGACGCCAAGAGCAATTCCCAAAAGTGTTGTCATAGCCCTCGTGATATCGGGGATTATGTTGAACTCGAAGAAGAGCTTGATAGAGATTCCCAAGCCGACCGTGATGGCCAGTGAAGTGACTTTGGATGCATAGTGAAGTCCGACGCCTTGCCATACGCCGATCAAGACAAAATCCTTGATAGAGGATTCTCCTGAGCGAGTGAGGTGGTCTAGTACAATCCGAGCACCGATACCGACGAGAAGAGCAGGCGCTGGCGAAAGCGGCATTCTGGTCGAGAATGAACTCACCCAAACCACGTGCTATTATTTGGGGTTGGTGCAACACAAGTAAACAAACAAATGCATCTCCAAATATAGAATACATTTTATACATTTGGAGTCACCATAACTTTGCGCCTGGGCTCGCTAATTTTCCCAAAAAATTCCAGAAAATCTCCTATAAGCACATCGCCGCATTCAATCGAGGCAAAATGTCCGCCTTTCTTGTGTTCTCTCCAGAAGACTATATTCTTGGCAATTGACGCTTCAGCCCACCACTTGGGCACATACCCAACATCTTTGGGAAAACAGCTTGCGCCAAATGCAACTTCCCGAGGTATCGTCTTCTTCATGACTTCGTCCGTCAAGAACTTTACTGATTGTCTGTAGATCCTTGCATGTCCAGAGTTGCCGGAGAGAAGATAGAGCATCACCCAAGTAATAACAACTTCCGGTTCCCAAACGAAGTCTGTATCGACTATGGGCTCCAATTTGTCGCGTATCCAGGCCAACATCCCAACCGGAGAGTCCATAAGAGCATATGAGACTGTCTGTGGCTTACTTCGTTGAATGTTGGAATACCCCGACTCTTCAGCCATCCACCAACGCATTCTCGCAAGCCGAGCCTTCTCGTCCGCGGTAAACCAACGAAGGACTAGCCACAACAATGTTAGGGGGCTCTGACTAAGTGTCGGAGGAAGTGCGACAAGTAAATTTATGTGCACGCCAACACAAGCTTCAGGAAAGCTGATGGCGATAGAACGGGAGATCATAGAGCCGAAATCACCACCTTGTGCTACATAATGTTTGTAACCAAGAAGCTGCATCAGTTTGTGGTAGACAAAGGCGATGCGTTCAATGGAAAAGTTTGCCTTCAACACAATAAGTTGGTAGCCAAGATATGGGTTATACAAAATAACTCACCTTCTTCGGTGCTGAAGAAAATACAAAACCAGGGATGGTAGGAGCAACGATGTGGAATGCTTGTTGCGATGTATCTTTAGGCTCTGTCAGCTTTAAGAAGCTTTGCGCCTGCACGTCGCTTGAATGAAGAGCTGGAGATGCGGGTGACTGAACACACCTCTGTGAAGTTTCCTGGCCAGCCGTGGCAGAAAAGCAGAGGCACAGCGGTCGGGTGGCTACTCTTGTGATGTACGAAGTGAATATCGAGAGTTTCTCCAGCTTCCTCTATTTCGGCTGTAAACATCTTGAACGTCGAGTTGAGCTTTTCTTGGACCTTCATCCAGTCATAGTCTTTGATCCAATAGTCAACCAGCTCTTGCACAGTCGAGCTAGGAATTCCATCATCCCATTCCTCTCCAGTCGGGTGCTCAACGTCTGGAATGATGCGAGCGGTCTTTAGACGATCCATGACCCATTTCAGGGTCTCTGGCGCGACGTCGATCTTGAACGGTTTCAGGGACATTCTGTGGTTTAATTTTTAAAGGGAAGCAATTGATATTTCAACTCGAATGATACAAATCCCACCAAACAACCGCGTGCAACGTGTGAGCCAGTAGATTAACTAGATATACAATACATAGTACAAAGGGTTGAAGTCAAACAGCTTCCGAATCGACATAGTTCGCCATAGGGTCCTCCGCCATCCTGCGGGTCATACGATAGGCCTCTGTCAAAAACGTTAGCAAGTCACCACGGACGTACAGAGAAAGATACAAACCGAGCTCCTCCTCTGTAACGTCATGACTCGACGATTCAAGTACACCTTTCTTCTTCTTCCCATGCCGATCGTCACTCTCTCCTAGCTTTCTCTTCTTTTCCTCCTTCAATGCACGCTCCAAGAATTCTTGATCGAGTTTTATATCGCCCTCTCCAACTCGTTTAACAGAAAAGTTTTGCTCCACTCGTGACAGTGGTTGTCCTTGTTGCGAAGGCAGCTCACTTGGTGTCGATGGGGAAGGTCTCGAAGCGAGAAGGCTTTGAGCACTAGAGGCTTCAATTGCCTGCTTTCCGGCTTTGCCAGAGCAGTATGAAAGGTGAACAACGGAGTGACAGCATGCATAGCCCCATGTTGACGTTGAAATGTCAAACCAAGACCCCCAGATAGAGGTATGGTTGTTCACGAATACTGTAATAAACGTGAGATGGGTATGATCATTTGCTATAAAAAAAAAAAGGCGATATTCACCATCTTCGGCATACTTTGATCTTGCTTTTGCTCTTTCGCGCCCCTTGATGACCTGCCCAGATCTCGAATATTCTACATAGTTCTCAGTTTGGCCTTGTAGGAGCTC
This sequence comes from Calocybe cyanea, assembly GCA_018851305.1. Lineage (NCBI taxonomy): Eukaryota > Fungi > Basidiomycota > Agaricomycetes > Agaricales > Lyophyllaceae > Calocybe > Calocybe cyanea. Next base: position 28,132 of record JABCKL010008370.1, read on the forward strand.
CTTAGGCGCCGACTCCAGATACTGGGCCCCTCCGTATTTCGCCAGAACACTGATCTTAGATTGATCCCTCAGCTCTTCCTTCTTCTGACGGAACTCGTGATGAAGCAGTTCGCCTTGCGTTGGGTTCGCGTTGAGGTGTACATCGTTGCCTCGCGCAGCTGCTTGCCAGGCAAAAAGCTGAAGCTGTTGCACCTCTGGTGCGTCACCCGAGTACCGTAAAAAATTATCACCTGCGAAACGTGCCTAACGGTTTCGTCATAAACATGATAAAAAAAAGGTATGGTCAATGACACACTTCTTCTGGAGGAACATCTTTGTCGGGAGCATCACGCATTGAACGCGTTTTCGGGTCGTAATAAGCACTGTCTGGATCCAGATTGATCAAGTATTTTGCAGTGTCTTCGCGAATACGCAAATTCCGGACTGTTATCCGCGTTTTCGCATCCAGCTTTTGACCTACTGCATCTGCCGCATCCGCGTACTTGTCTTCGTCGGCATCTTCCTCATCACTTGAACCGAAATCCTGATCTCCGGAGACACCTTCCCCTTTGCCTGCTTTCGCAACTTTCCTAACAGCCGCTAAATCTGTCGTCGTCTGGTTGTCTATCTCTTCCTCCCTCAACTTCTGCCTCGCTGCCTCAATTGCCGTGTATTCTTCGTATATTGCCTTGTGTTCAGCTGGGTCATACCCATTCCACCGATCACGTTTTGCATCATAGCCAGTCGGAGCTCTTTGAACGACCTCATCCGCCTGAATGTTACTGTTCGTGTATTTGGCGCCTTTCTTTCGTGGTCGCTCGAGGCAATCCTTTTTCTGGTGAGTCATGGCCCCACAGTTTTCGCATGCACCTTTGCGGTACTTTTTAGCGGCTGGGCCTGCTTTTGCTCCTCTGTCGTACCAATCGTTAAGTTTGTCGGCGGAACTATCATAATCGTCTTGTCGCCTTTGATGACTCAATGAAGGGGCGCCAGTATCTAGGTACCATGGTGCTTTGGAAATGTATTCTAAGAAATAATATAGGAATCAGAAGCGGAATAGGGTAGTCAAGATGGGCGTACGTGGAATATGCGGGTTGATTGGTTTCCCTTCCTCGTCAAGTGCAGCAGGGGCTGTACCAGCTTTACGGGCAGCATCCAAGTCCTTTTGACGCCTGAACTCCTCTCTCGATAGCTTTCCAATAGCTTTATACAGTGTTATATTAAAAAATGTTTTCTGCAGTGAATGCTTGATAGCCTACCGGATGCCGAAGCCATCTTGGTCTCGAGCAAGATGATGTATGCTAAGCACTGTTAGCACTTGTTTTGTCGACATGTAATGTCTTATCTTTATTATGTAATTGCTAACACGAATAAATACGCTACTTTCTCCACCTGCGCAACCTCGCGACGTTCTGCACTATGGCATCATCTTCCATCTCAGGAAGCTTTTTTCTGCCTTCCTCATCGTCAAGTTCCATCAGTTCTCTCCATTTGTCAAGCGTCGGAAATTCTACATTGATGGCGCGCACAATATTTGATAGATACTCCAAATCTGAAGCCAATTGTGCCGCACCTACAGGAGAAAGATAAGGAATATTGGGGAGTACAGAGGTAGTGACATGGTGAAGAAGTGTATGTCCAAGGGAGGATAGCCATGTTGAGGATACTGCATCTGGATCAAGAGGAGGTATTTTAGACGTCGATAGCGAAGAACGACGCTTGTGTGTGTTGTGCGCAAGTGAGTCAAATGACGCCGACTCTTGCAGCCCTTGGAGAACCTCAAGGTCTACATAAGGTTGGGTGTGCAATGAGAATGAGAGTGCATCGTCGTCTGCGTACACTTCAAAGAGCCGTGGAAGGTTTAATAGGCCCTCAGCCACCCTCTGCATCGTGTCACTGGGCGATAGAGAGAAACTCGGAACTGCTAGCTCGTTTGCTATGACAGTGCGTTTTGCCTTTGGGTCTCCCGCTGCACTCCACAGTGGCAACGATGGGTAAGACGCTAGGTGCTTACGCAAAGGAGTTAAGATAATTTCTTGCAGAGAGGTCTGGCAAGAGTTTGCGAACGTGAAAACTGCAGCACGGGCTTCAACAAGAATGGGCTCAGAAGATTCCGATGGAACAGAGCCCTGACTATGTCGCGAAGAGGAAAACGGCGAGTCGCGTTGTTGCGTGTCTGCTTCGATGCCAGTAAGCAGATCGTGTAGGTCAACGGAGTTTAATGACGATTGTTCCAAGAGCTGGCTTTCCCCTTTTGAAGGCGTAGTCGCGAACCCAGTGGGGTCGTTCCTGGCTAGTCGGAAACGTGTTGCGGTTTGTGCTAAAGAAGCCCTTAGCTTGGACTCAAAGGTCGAAATCCGCTCATAGACTCTTCGAGCAGAAGAAAGGAGGTGTAACGAGACTTGGAAATAGGACCAGTCCTGTCCCGAATAGTCCATATCAGAAAAGTCACTAGTATAAACGGATGCTTGTGATTGGGATAAGGAAACGTGTGTCTCTTGTTTGACATCGGCAGTCCAGATATCGATAAATGACTGGAAGAAATGGTCAAGCGTCCTCACAAGGGCAACTGAACCATACCCATAAGTAAAGGCAGTGCAGCGAGTCAAGCTTTCTTCCGCTACCGCGACGATGTCTACCGCTCTTTCCCTCAATAGACGAGCACGGTCTGCCCCGAGGGCTTGATCGGATTCGCCAGATATTATCTGATGGAGGGCGTGTTCCAGCAGACGCTTTTCAAGCGAAGCGTAGTCACTTTGGAATTCGAGAAATGGCTGGAAAAGCTCCCGGTCCCAATCCAAGTCGTCGAGCAGTGAAAGCTTGTAGTGTTCACCGCCAGACGCTACAGAGGACGGTTGCACACCACTCCGCCACGATATAGACATTCGGGTGGACCTTCGCCGTGCGTGTGAGCGAGGATTAGGAGTCGAAGCGTCAAGGCTAGGTGTATCCGATACCGAAGGTGTGGCCGCATAACTCATTTTCTCAAATATCCTAGTGACGCTGACGGCAAACTCTTCAGTCGCTCGCAACAAGGAAATCAGATGGGGCAGAGCCGACGACCCGTAATGAGCTGACAGGGAAGCAAGTCTCTGGGACATAGTCGGTTGGAGCGAGGAGAGAGTTGAGGATATCAGCGCCGAAAGAGTAGGGCTAGGATCAGGAAAGATTGCTGGTATCGAAACCAACTCCGAATTTAAAAGTACAAGGAAACTTTTGTAGAACTTCTGGAGGAAATCATTCAGCGACTCGGACGCAGTAGCAGAGGGTGTCTCGCAATCGGTCAGTGAAGCACTTTGCCATTGTGTAACCAAGGATGTCCTGCGAGATGCATTGTAATAATTTCGGAATTCCGATTCCCTCTGGATACGGCAAAAGATATGGAAGTAATTTCGGCACGACTCGACATCCTGCGAATTAATGGCAGCAACCAACGCGGAACTCAACGCAGCCTCAAGTTGATTTTGGAGGTTGACCATAAGGCTCCGTCGAGGTTCGTAGTCTGGAGTGTTATGGAACACTGTCATGCTCCGACTCGCCTCGGACAGCCTCTCTGCGGCTTTCGCATAGCTACGCTCTGTTATGAGCGACGTGACTTCGAGTTCGAGAGAGCTCCAGCTCTCAGCCTCCTTCAAAGCATCCCTTGTATCCTCCATGCGCCTCTTGATCATATCGAGCTGTCTAAGGTGATCAAGGGCCATGCTGGTGGAGTCCGGTACAACCTCTTTGGACTTTTGTAAGACTTTGGCTAACGACCCCTCCAACGACCCTGCGCTGTCCTTCATAAAATGTAAGTCATATGTAAGGCGTGGAACGCTTCGTGACACGTCGTCGATGGTACGTTCAAGCTGGGATGACGTGTCTTCGCAAGCAACGTCAAGTGTGGCAAGCAGCTGGGTAATGCGTTCGTCGAGTTCAGCCAGGGCTGTCGATGTCGGTGTGGAATTCATACTGGTACTGTCCTCTGACGTGTCTAGCATATCGTTGATCCATGAGAGAACGTCTGGATACTGTACAAGGGAGTCAACGAGCTCATCAGGCGATAACGATAAAGGCATAGCTTGAACAAGTTGTCGGATAAACACACAACAGCAATGAATTTTCTTTTGCTCCTAGCGTCAGCCCCGCCTCTACCAAACTAGGTAGATAACTGCCATCCTGACGAATAACTAGGTAGTGTATTTACAATCACTTTGCTATCAGACTCGGATGGTTCTCCCATATGCCTCCAACAAGACCTGCATAATAGACACGGGCTATCCCCTAGCCTGACATCGCCTGTAACAGCCAGTACAGCAGGCACTTTCACGCATACGCGGCACAGGTCAAGAAGAGGAGGAGTGATTTGAAGAGTCAGTGGGTAGCCGGAAAGGGGATCTGACGGGTGACGAACCCTAAGACTGGGTTAGCGAACTCGAAGAGAACGAGCTGTATGTACCCCACCTGATCTGGTCAACCACGATGAAATGCTCGCAGTTCCCTTTGTGTACTAACCAATAGGGATGATTGATTCTCAGCAAAAGGGAAGATAATTGCGTCTCTTGGACTGTTTTGGGCGCCTTGGAAATAGCAGGAGAGCCTCTCGAAATGGCTTGTAGATGCGTTACGAGCTTTCTGGTGTTAGTGTGTTAGTTCAGCCCTGCTCTCGGGAGAGGGTAACATGATACGTACTGCGCGTAGTCTGGATGACTGTCCCCGTTTGAATAGACGCTGCCCTCTATGCAGATAAAACAGCTGCCAAACCCATGCAATTCATGATCCTCCGCCACATCATCAGCTTCCAGCTCATTTGATGTGCACGGAATGGCTGCAAGAAGATCCGCAAGCGTCTGCGAAGAAAGAAGAACATGTTGAGAAGAGCGATTCACGTTTCCGGAAACCCAGGGTGACTTTGTATGCACGGACACAGTGATAACTGCTTCTCGTTCACTCTGAAATTGTGCAGCGGAGAATTCTGGAGTTGACCTCTATGACAGGTGATCAGATACGAGCCACGATGACTTGTGAGATGAATGCTTACCACTTCTGTAAGAACATTATGGTCGGAGTTTTTAGAGGGTCTTATGAACGTGGCAGTGTCTGCATTTATCCTTTTAAACACGAATGTCAAGATGATGTTGCGAGCTGTGGCGTAATACATACTGATAACTAGCGAGATTGATAGCATCGAGTTTCATCTTGAATGCTGAGGTGACACCGTCAAGAGTTGTAATATGATTTTTTGACTTTGATTTTGAGGGCTTCGTTTTAGAATAGAGGGAAGTGATGGCATTGTCGTGGCTCTTGGCAAGGTACGCAGAGAGAGTAGGATGATTCCATGTATCATACAGCGAATCTCTGATCTGTGATACGCTGCATTCTTGAGCAACAGAGGGAGATGTATCTGAGTCTATCTGATCTGAGCCGACCAGTGCTGCAGCCTGTATGAACTCAGGGATGTCTATTCCTTCTGAAGGAGGTCCAAAAAGTGACTCGATAGTGGCGTTCATTTACAGTTACGTAATACACTGGATTTTGAGTTTTGACCAGCAGACCCCGCCCGGTAAGTCTACTTTATGTTCAAGCGCATAATAAACCATTCACATTTCAATCTCCTTGACATGCATCTCTTCCTGAAGCTTTTGCCTCTCTTTGTCGGTTTGGCTAATGCTGACCTTCTCGACCAGAGTCCACTCGTAAGTCTTGGATAGCTGTTCCTTGATCGACCTCATAACGCGTTTGAGTCAGGATTATTACAACGAGCTGCCCCCTGATGCGAACCTAGCATGCTATATTTTTTGCATACCTGTCGCAGACCCTTTCGCAACGCGTGCCCGCTTGAGAGGGAAATACACAAATTGTGGAAGTGACCTGGACCGGCGCGTCCTTGACATCCTCTTGACTAAATGTATACACCACGCGCGTGGAACGTATAATAGTGATCAAGGGATCGTATATCCTCGCCAAATACTAGCGTTCAGTGCTGAGCGCCTCAACGTTCGCGACGCCAGAAGCCTCGAGAGTTTACTCGACTGCAATCGTAAATTCCGTTATCGACGCAGCGTAAACCAGCCAGGATCTCCAAAGCGTGACAGAAACCAGTCTGGCGGTAATCCCAGCGATAGCACGAGAACTCCCCATGTAGGCCCTAGAAATAATGAAAATGAGTCTAACGAAGGTGATGGAGGTGATGGAGGCAATGGAGGTGACGGAGGCAATGGAGGCAATGGAGGCGATGGAGGCGATGGAGGCAATGGAGGTGGCGGAGGCAATGGAGGCAATGGAGGCAACAGCGGCAATGATGCAAACAAAGTCAAAAAACCAGGACACGACGAGGGAAGTAGTCAAGGTGGCAGTGGCGGAAATGGTGGCGATGGTGGCGACGGGGGAAGGAATGGCAATGGCGGGGATGGCGGCAAAGGTGGCGACGGTGGCGATGGCGGAAGGGGCGGCAATGGCGGTGATGGTGGGGGAGGCGGAGACGCCAGGGTCTGCCACAATAAACGCTCTTCATGGCCTGGAGAAAGTCATGACGATGATATGAACGACACTGATCGCTGGGACGACTGTTCTCACGGCGACGACCATAGTCCTAATAACAATGGCAATGGAGGCGATGGAGGCAATGGAGGCGACGGGGGCGACGGGGACGATGGAGGTAGGGGGGGTGACGGAGGTAAAGGAGGTGATGGAGGTAACGGAGGCAAAGGCAGCTCAAGCGAGCTAGGCGGTGATACAAATAAGGATACACCTGATAACGTCGGTGATCATAGAAAGGGCGGCGGGAGTGGTGGAAGAGGTGGTGACGGCGGAGATGGTGGAAGAGGTGGGAACGGTGGAGATGGTGGAAGGGGTGGGAACGGCGGAGATGGCGGAAGAGGTGGGAATGGCGGGAATAGTGGTGACGAAGGAGGTGATGACGGGGGGAGAGGTGGCGATGGTGGGAATGGAGGCGATGGCGGAAATGGCGGAAATGGGGGCGATGGTGGTAGCGGTGGCCGAGGAGGAAACGTATGCGAGACTCAGGATGAAAGAGATGTCGAACCAGAGAGTAGTACCAGAAGCCAAGAGGAGCCATGCGAAGGATGTTACAACGAGGCGGAAAGGGAAGATGACGATAGCGAGTCAGAACTCTGGAAAAGAGGCGAAGGCGAAAAAAGCGAAAAGTACTCGGGAGTCAGCAGCTTCGGCGGAAAGGCCAAGAATGAATTAGACAGTCGAGCGAGCATCTTAGGGGGCTCGAGAGGCTTTCACAAACCCGGCGAAATGGCAAAATCACCTCACGTACGAGGTGGTCGTCCAAACGATGTCAGTAATCATCATCCAACACATCCCGGACATCCCGGATATCCAGGTCTTCCGGGTCATTGGGGTGATCCTCCGGGTAAACCAGGCGAACCAGGCAAACCAGGCCAGCCTGGTGACTAATGCTCGAAAGTGAAATGCGCTTCACTTCGCTCGAATGGAACCTTTATTAGTTGAATTGTAAATTGTAATACAGTAAATATCAATATAACATCACTAGATAACAGATTGGCTCTCTCTGGCATTAAGTCATCGTCGTATCATATCTTCCGAGGTTCATCCACCTGTTTTAACAATTGATGATCCAGTAAGTGGTCAAAAGTTAAATCACATACTCTTCAGGTTGCTGAAGCCACAACATAACTGCGTCGCCAATACCCATATTGTTATTGCCATTGTACATTGCGGGGGGCCACTGGGAATTAAATTGGCCTATCAGAAAGAATCAGCAAGTGAAATCAGATAAGGTGGCCTCTGGAGCTCCGAGACATACTGATAGGCATGTATAAGTTTTCGCTAAGATTCAGATGAGGTACATCGTTTGGGTGCGCTCGATTCGCGGAATGTCCATCAACATCTTCCCACCAATTGGTATTGCCAGCGGAAGTATCACTCGTAGGCGCTGGGCTAGACGCATTTTGACGATTTTTAGACCAAGTGTCCCAGTTGGTGAAGGAGACCGCGTCCCATGTTGTTTGAGCTTCGTCTCCCTGCATGGACGCTTGAGAGAAGTCGCCTTGTACGAATTGAGACTGGGATTGTGCTGGGGCCTGTATGGGGGAGCTTTTGTCCTTCTCCTCTGGTTTTATAGATTGTTGAACGGGTGCTGGTGTGAATGATGGATCGCCGTAACTATAGATCCCACGGATCACATCGCTGGATGTTCCTTAGAAATCAACGTTGGTCGTTAGATGAAGGCTGTTCTTACCAAAATCGGCCCGCCGGGGTCCATCTAAATTATCCAAAATTAGTCAGGGCCTAGTAAGGGGTGCTTCGCCCACCTTCCCTCGAGCCTTGAAAGTACTGAGATACAGTCATACGCGTTCTTCATATTTTCTTCCATGTCACGCAATATTTGGTTAGGTTTCAAATTTGTCCAATGATTAACGAGCAGGATGATGGCAGAAGTGAATACCGCGAACTAGACTGATCACTACGATTGCTCTGCTTGATTATGGCACGACTTACCTGCACATGGTGAAATGGTAGGTAGATATGTGACTTGGATTGTGCTACTAGAACATGGACACATGAGCGGGCCGCATTGGTACAGATCGCCAGCGATGGGAATGGTAACGGCGAGGGTTTGTTCGGCAATGGGATGAATGGCCGGTGGACGATGATTCGAATATGATGATAGCAAGCATGAAGGATCGCAGATTGCTCATAAAATACAGTCCCCGGTGAGCAAGAGGTCCAAACCACTGCTGCATGTAAGTACGTATCGTTAAATAGTAAAAGGCGAACATACGATGGCTCGGAATGCGCTCGAACCATTTATTCAGTTCGGAATCAAGATAGGAAACGATCTCCTCGTCGCTTTGGCCACCATCAGAGCCACCTGGGAGCTTGTTGGCTGCATACTTCAACCACAGGCAAGACTGTTACCCTACATCCTTTAATATGCCCGAACGACGTACCAGTGTGCGCTGAGCGTATTCAAGAATTTTCATCAACCTCAGGAAAGTATTAAAGAACGAAAGCTTCGATGGCTTGTCTGGCGGCTGTACGAATCTCGAAGCAGGATCTTCTGTTTCCCAATACTCGTCGTCGCATTCGAGAAGCGGATCCAGAGTATAACTTTCGAAAGTCAACGAGTACTCGAGGGTCAAGATTATCTTACTCACTCGTCTGACACGGTAGCACGGGGACGTCCCAAAAATGCACAGACTATGGCATCCGAGCATACAAGTATCCAGAAACATCTCTTCCACAGCTCGCTTTCGACGGAAGGTTTGCTGGCTTTCTGACGATGTGCTCCAACATCTTGAGCATATCGGATGCCGATCCCAACCATTACCCAGCAGGCTTCTGGCTGAGATGTGCCTTGAGTAAAAAGTATAGACAACTTGGTTTCTGAGTGAAGACGCGCCTCGGTCAACAGAGTGCAAAAGGACTCACGCAGATGGCCTGGATTTCATACAGCGAGAGTGTACGAGAGGAAGACCTCCAGCACTGCCGAATTTGGGAAAACCATTTCCACCCAGAGGAGTGACGAGATTCGAAACCACCCAGAAGGACTTCCGGGTTGTCGGAATATCTTGAGGCTACGGAACAGACAGCCAGAAGCAGGGTCGCAAAATGTTGGTTAGTTAGATGTAAATCCCTTTTAAGGTCATTTTCGAAAGTTGGACGATGTAGTAAGGGCCAGTAAACATTGACTTGGTCGAAAAACAGCCCGACTAGCTCATGTAATAGCTCACGATCCGGAAACTGGTACGTCGGCAGCTGATCCGACAACTGTTCCCACTAAATAGAAGAAAATTGGGTGAGAAATTCCTATTCCTGGGACATTGCCACGCACAGGATGTATCGTCCAAAATGGGGGTCTTCGGAACGGCACGGAGCTGTCATCTGTTGGTGGTGGGGGCTTGCTTTGGGCTCCTTTTTGTACACGTAGTGCGGTCCCGAGAAGTGAAAAGAGGCTGGAGGATCCAAAATGGCGCGTATGAGAAGCTGCGACCGTCAATTTCTTGAGTTGGGCAGTAAGATCGGCGTCGTCATTTGTAGATAAGGAGTTTTCTGGACTATTTGTCTCATCATTGAGAGCAGAATTATTTGCCTCGAGATACCGTGGCAGGAGCGGATTATTGTCCGTACCGCGAGTCTCTTGTCTTAGAGCAACGAGATCGCGCTCGAGATGATATATATATTGAGATAGAGTCCCCAGAGAGCTTTGGCTTTCGAAATTCGAATTGGATGAGGGGGCAAGGACAGCCTGAACGAGAGGGTGAATTTCACTTTCTGTGCTAGTTTCTAAATTCGACAGTCGGTGCTGTGGCTTATACGAAGATGTATTGATTGCCGACGAGGCAGAAGAATGATAATGTGACAAGGCTATCCCGGAACGCTTCTTCTTATCAATACGGTATCTCCAGGGTTAACCTCATGTGTCATTGTAAATATGAAGTATACGCACCCGAGTAGTGCTATGAGTGCATTCTGCGTTGAAAGATATGCAGTTGGTACAGCGGTTGTCTGGCATCTTTGCAGAATCACCTATAAATGATTGACCCCTTAACCCGTCTCTAGTCTAGGATCATAAGTGTACGTACACCGAACTAGAAGAAGGAAGCAATCAGATCCAAGTCAGATTAACAAAGTGAAGATTGGATACTTTTCTTATATTTGCATATATCACAGGCACCCTGGAGTCTTCGTCTCTTGTAGACTGTAGGATGGGAAGAAAGACGTTCAGCCATAGTTGTTGAGCGCGCTCAGTGCGGCACCCCGAGACTCGAAGTTGCGGGGTAATAACTTGTTGGATACCATGAAAATTAGTAAGGTCAGCCGGTTGTAACGGGTCTTACCATTGCGGAAGCGTGACAATAGTCACGTGCAACGTCGATTCACTCAGAGTCAGTACTTAAAAGACTTTGAAGTTTGAAGGCCAACTCCATTTTTGGAAATTCATTGTTTTATTTACTGTTTGTGCAACGCCACCTTGCCAGACCTACATTAATGTTGACTCAGAATTTAACCAGTCTTCCGCGTTTAGTGGATCACTCTCTACTCTCTAGTAAGACTTACAAGTAAAGCTTTGTAAGGATGTGACATCTAACATCACGTGGACGTGTCGAATATGCCGCGCGAGTCGCGACCCAGCAGCTCAGCTCATCTACAATGACCACGTATATGGCAATCGTTCCTTCAGGCAAGACAATATTGTTCAAATCATTTGTTCGCGCTGATTTTATATCAGATCTTGTCCAGCAATCGTCTAACACGCCTGACGATAACGAACGTCCCGTTGTGTCTCGAGATATCAGAACAGTGCGCCTATTTCATCCCCGCACTGGTGGGCGATCTCTGCCTCTTGCTGTTTCTGTATTAAGCTTTTCTAGGGATACCGTCATTGTTTGTGTTATCTGAACTGCCGTCTGACGCGCCCCCTTCCCCTAGCTCGACAACCCAAATTCTGGAGATTCAAGCGGTAGCTCCACCAGATCCACGTTCTTGGTTTCTAGGAGAGGAAATTATATCCGGTAAGCGGTTTTTATGGAGCTCTTACCTGGTTGCAGTGGCTACAGCTTGTTGAGCTGTTAGATGGAAAACTCCTGATTATGACACCAATCGATCCCGCTTTTCTTCTTCTACCCATTTTACAACCAACAAACTCCGTGAGATTCATCATCTACGCATCATCTTGTTTTAGAGTTGAGCGTGATTATAGAACGACGGATCCACCGGTAATTATCTTCCTGTAGATGATATGTTCGACGAGGCATCGCGCAAATTCGAAGGTCCTATCGATGGACAGTCATGTGAAAATATCATATTACCCCAGGATATCATTCGATTCGGTTCCTTAAAATGCGTACAGGATGCGCTCAGATACATATGCGACGTCAAGGAGATAACCTCCGAAATAGTGGTTTACAGACCATCTCAGACCAAGGCATTGGATTACCTACGTGCTAAAGTTGCGCGTATCTCTACTTCCACAGCACTGGATGTTTCCAAATCAGTGATACGCACTTTGGCGAAGGACGGCCTCATGGAAGATGGCAAGCAAGACCTTCTGGAAGGTAACTACATGTTCTGTCAACGAAACTAGAATCTGAATATTGTTTACAGCTGGAAGGACTCGAGCTGCTTGTAACCTGATATGTCAGTACCTTTCTCCAGAGCACCGTGCGTTACTGGCCGAATCATATGAGTGAGTGGTAGCCTATATCTGATGAGGAAAGCGCTCAGGCATCATTATCTAGCTTCACTGAGTTAGACAAGTATCTCGAAGATTCGAGGGAAGCAGCGATAGTAACCACGGTGAATAAGGAGAGGAAGGGCAAGAGAAAAGTTGTCTCCAATGAAGATAAGAAGAGGAAAGCGAGCAAAGACTCGCATGGCGTTGAGAAGCTGAAAAGGGTTAATGTAAACGGGATGGCCAAGTTGTCAAGCTTCTTTAAGAAAACATAAAATTCAAACTCCGCGCTGGCGATCCTTTAAATAGGACTTACTCTCGATCTACGCTTCCCATCTCCATGTCGCGCTGCTACGCTCATAAGGCCGTCCAGACGGACAACCTTTCACAGCTCCGGCTCGAGCCTGAGCCCAATTGTACACGAATCGATAGCGCATATATTCACGATGAGTCCTTGTCTGTTGAAAAGGAGCATATAATCTCGCCCCGACAGGCTTCAAGCGCTTACCTATCCTGTAATCGACCTACGCGAGTCTTTAACAAAGAGAAGCGGATTGTTTCACTTCCAGACATGACGCGAACTGAGGGCTCGTCCCGCGATACCTTGTCCCTGCCTCGTGCCTATGGCTCTTCACTCCGAATTGTTTCTCTCCCAAAAATTGTCAGACAGCCCGCCAAATCACCGTCCCAGGAATACCTCGGTGTGTCCGTAGAATTAGCACATGACGATCTCCTTCAGGCGGACTCCACGCATATAGAAAACCAGCATCTGACATATGTATCCCCAACTTCGTCCCTAGAATCGGCTCTTGTTGGCAATAGTGATTCTATTCCGAAATCCGTGCAAGCCTTCAGAACTACTCCTAGTAATTTCTATCATATTAAAGATGAAATTGGTGAGCACGACCAGACTGCGATTCTATTTAGAAGTATCAGAACCGTACATCTACCTACAGAAATAAGCGAGCGAGTCATAACTATCCCGCGACCCATTCCAGCACTTCATGGGCCCCTGTCATTACCCTACGCAAGGTGTCCTTCGTAAGTGTCTCGTGAGAGTTGCTTATTGCGCCACCAATTAACGTATTCAGAGGTGCGGAAGGTATCATCATTGAAGATGCTGATCTGCATGGAATGGTATGGGGACTCGATATCGATGGCCAGCCAGACATGACTAGGGCGACATACCCGATTTCGAGATCAGCAAACAAAGCTCAGATCTTATTGAAAGCACCACCCATCGGGTCTTTGAGTCGCACTGGATGCGACGCCCAAGATTCTAGCAGAAATCTTACCACAAGGTATATGACAGACCATCATCTGAGACCCCGTTCTGTTGCGCTAGCTCAAAAACCTGTTCTTCCTTGCAATGAATCGTCAAACGGAGAGTACTCCGACAGGAATCCCATAAATGATGTTAATTCTTCTCTGGCGTACGAACAGGCATTAAATGCGAGATTTTCATCCCCTTCCTTACAGAAACACTCTCCCTATCAATTCCACCCCATTTTCCCTTCACATATGTCCACTGAACACAACGTATTTCATGGCTCATGTGGTCTTCACCCATCTGTGGGAGATTTTATCAATGATTATCCCATCGAACGGCCCAGTGCCGTCAGTCTTCTCCCGTCTCCCACGCTGCCTGCCTGGCCACTGGCCGTGTCTCCATTGGTATCGCCATATCTAGAGTCTGGCTTTTACAACATGCAGAGCGTACCCACAAACACATATCCTACCATGAAATCACCATTTCCATCGGGCAACCCCTTTAACGAAGTATTATCTGCAGAAAGTAAACTTGAAGGTTACGTAGAGCTCCAGCGCTCCAAATTCTTCAACATGAGGTCAAACCCTTACCCCGACCTTGCGGAAGACATCTTAGAGATCCCCATGCTGCCTTGTAGAGACCCAAACTACGTTTTATCACCAGGCCTTCACCGGCTTGATTTAAGTTCCAATACAATGCAGATGACTCCGCCAGACCTTGGGGTATCGTTGAGTAACCAACCATTAATCTCTTCAGGCCGACCGCCAGAAGAACTTCAAGTATGGCCACAGCTCAAATCCGACATGGAACAATGTAATAGACACGCTCCGAAGTCGAAGATTCCCTCGCTCAACCCTCACTCTATGCTCACACGATCGCCTTCTCGGTTAGAGCCTATCATGAGCTCTCGCGGAAGCGAAGCAGGCAAGCCGCACATTATCTCCAAAACAAAACGACAGCACAATAGAAAGGTAAAGTCTGATGGGAGGTCATTCAACAATCCGATGGAGGAAAAGATCAAAAGGAGACAAGATAAGATAGGTACTGATAATCGATGAGGGTCTGAATCCTTAAGGCGCAAGTAAAACCCAAGAAGGCGATGAGCATCGCAAGACCTTTGATCCCGCCCCTACCTAGCCTTTTGAATCGGCCAGTAATGACGAGAGAGTGGTTGGAAGATGATAGGTATAATGGTAACTTTGGTTGTTACATTTGAGTCACACGTATCGCTTTCTATGCAAATAACACATTTCGCACGCTATGCTTTTACGAAAAGGTCTGTGAACTTGTCAACAGAAAGTTTCGACAGGGAGGCTGCATCCGAAACCGTGTCCACGATCCTATCAGATGGTATAATCAGCGACACGATTGGCTATAGGACGTAAAACATTACTTTTGTTGATGATTTTTGTCGAAGTGGTGGGCAATATGCCTGGAAAAGACGTAAATGGATGTAAATCTTCATAGCGGGAAGCTTCAACGTACCTCTTAAACTTGTTAATCAACAATGGAGTACCCTCAGCCCTCCTTCGTTTATGCCCTACAGGATACTCAACTTCAACTTCGTCAAGGACGGTACCATCATTAAGTTCAACTAATAGAGCGTTGCCAATCGACCTTTTATCCGGATCGTGATAGTCAATGGTGAAGCGTTGGTCTTCGACACAAAATATCTTGGCGCGAAGTGCATCGATGCGGGGGTCAGCTGCAGCCGCGTCAGTACTTAGAAGGGCAAATGTTTAGTCTTGACGCTTGAGGCCACTCGGGGGCACTTACTAGCTTTCAGAGGTAAGTTGCCCAAAGATGAGCGGATATGCTACCATATAATTGATTGCATGGCTATGAAGAAAAATAAGTTTAAAATTTTAATCTCGAGCACGCCTGAGAGCTTACTCTCGATCAGCAAAGTTGTCAAGCGGGCCTTGTTTATCTATGATCCTTTTAGCTGCTTCCTGGGTACGAATTCTGACGCTTTTGATATCATCAGAAGTCTTTCCGAGTTCCTGAAGCTTAGCGTAGACAGTATGAGCAGCCTCGACAGCAGTTTGCGCGTGGAATTCGGCAGGATAAGAGATTTTGAAGAGGATGTTTTCCATGATATATGAGCCGTACGGCCTTTGGAATTCGAATGATTTACCCTGGCGGGTATGAGTCCTGCTTTGAATACGACGAACATCATAGATACCTTGAATAGCACATCGTAAAAGCCCCAAGTCTTAGCTGTAAGGACAGATGGTAGGCCTTTTTCGCCTTTTTTGACCAATAAAGCAAGATTTACAGCCCTAGCGTTGGCGTCACCAGCGGCCCAAGACTTACGAGGGCCCGTGTTTGGAGCATGGCGATATGTACGCAGCGACTGTCCGTCAACCCAGGCCTGAGAGACAGCGTCGATAGTTTGCTCGCGGCTGAGACCAAGCAGTTTGGAAACCACAGCAGTTGATGCAACTTTGACCAAGACAACGTGATCGAGGCCAACTCTATTGAAGGAATTGAGAAGAGCGAGGCAGCCTTGAATCTCATGTGCTTTAATCATTGACTCTAGGATATCGCGCACTGTAAGGCTCCGTCCTTGACGTGCTAAGTGATCAGCTACTGCCAGGATGGCACCTAGGTTGTCGGAAGGGTGTCCCCCTGAAGACGCATTTAATTAGTTCGGCCCATGAGAGAAGGAAGGAAACATGTTTGACATTCCGCAGCCAAAAAGCAGTCATTGAAATCCAACCAACGAATTGTTGCTCCAATATTGAAAGCTCCACGGATAGGATCAAGTTGGTAGTTTGTACCGGGGACGCGAGTACCTGTTAGGGATTCAGCAAATGATAGCTTCCAAATAAATCTGTAGGCTAACCATTGGGGACAACGGTCCCTTCGACTACAGGTCCTAAAAGCTTTGTGCATTCAGGAAACCTGAGTGCTTCCAGCCCACATCCAATAGTATCGATTAAACATAGCCTGGCGGTCTCCCAGGCAAGCTCGGAGTCGATAGCGTAATTATGCACATAATCAGCGATGTCCTGGAGAACTTTATCTGGTTCAGGACGCAGCGTAGATTCCCCGGAATGTGTAGACATGGCACGATTCTGCGTAGATGGCGCGACTCTGGGGTAACTTATCGATGACCGGGTCAAGTTGGCCGAAACTCCAGTTCCAGAAGAGTGGGATTTGGGTGGAACGATCAGAGTTCGGAGACCTCCGCTGCTTATTTGAGGAAAAACTGGTCTGGCGGTAAGGCGGACGCGAACGGCCTTGCTGAGCATACTCCTTAGGTTGAAATTGAAGTTAATGGAACAGGGAAAGCGAGCGTCAGGATCTTCAACCTTGGGACTCGGTCACTCGGAACAAACGGCAATTCCACTGCACCCATTTGCTTACACGTGACATGTAGCGGTATTCAACTACGAGATGGCTATCCGTCTCAGCTCTCCTACACTCGAGTACACTCAAATAATCTATCCACTATCGTTTGGTCCATGTCCAGGCGTCCAATTGGAAATGTCTCCCTTTGAATGGACCTCTATTCGCACATGACAGTTCGGAGCAACTCACCTTCCGAGCGACGGTTGAACTCGACAGTTGCTATTCCAGCTAATCACCATGGAACACTCATGTCGGAAATATTGGGATAACAGTAAGACTCGTGTATTAACCCCGGATATATACGTACATTGTATGTTTTCTACTGGTTGCTTTCGATTTCTCATGATAAAAAATGCTATGGTCAGTTCAATGTTTGTTATGTTACCTCTACGACCGAAACGCGTTGACGGCATTTGTTGAGCTATCGTACCCAGTGTCTTTGTGGCTCGAACGGCGGTGATGGTAATGGGGTTCGTACGAGTTATCCTTGAGAACGTAATCGCGCTCATCATGGAGTTCCGAACGAGGTCTCTTCAGGATTTCAGAAGGGTTGAGCTTGCTCATAGAGTTATTCGATCTATGGGCGATGATATCACTTGGAGTACCGCTTTTCTCGGGTTCGGCGAGCAGTTTGTGAGGTTGGATACCTTGAACAGCTCCGTGAGAAACCCGGCGTTCATTTACGAAGTCACGTTTGCTGAAGTCGCGTTTGAAGAATTCACGATTGCTCTCGCAATAATTTTTAAACAGCGTGTCAAAGAGAATGAACTCTATGGTTTGTTGATATTCAACATTGATGGTTTTGAATAGCTCATGGGTGCAGCAAAAACCAGCGCATTGGTCAAGAGCCTGATCTACATAGATGTCCCTTCGTTTGAGCTGAATGATGCAGGGAAATGTCAAGTCATGGCGTATACCCATGTCTATCAGCATACCTCTTCTGTCCCGACGAGTGGTGCTGCTGATATGGTCGATGCGCCAAGTAGAAGCATAATCGGCAATTTCATGAGATAAGCCATGACTGTATAAGAAAGAGTGTCGGGAATAGGACAAGGAATGTTGATAGCTGTCTGGTGCTAGTATAGTAATGACCGTCCTTACTTTTTATCTTGGACAAGTGGCTGACGGTGTATTGCCTTTTTCGGACTTGTGGTCCACCAGCCCAAGTCTCAATTCATGTTCATCATCGATCATGACCTGGGACACTTACGCTATCCGTCACCAGTATTGAGATAAGCTTTAGAGGTGGCGTTGATTTCTATAGCTTCAGACTACCAATATTAAATATCTATAGCTCTAAAGCAATGAATTAGTCTCCAGTAGTAGAACGATATCTATCATGTCAATAATTAGCAAGGCGCCGACTAAACAGTAAAACATGGCCCTTACTATTCACGATCTCCGAAATGCTCTGCTTCGTGATATCTACTTCCAGGTCAGCTTTCACTGGCTTCTCGTACATGTCATCCACTCCAGGAAGTCCTTTGATCTCTCCGCGACGGGTCTTTGCATAGACCCCCGTACGATCCGTCTTTTCGCATTCCGCGAGAGGTGTAGCCACGTGAATAAGGAAAAAGTTGGCGCCGGCACCGCCATTCTGGAGTACTGCGTCTCTAACAGATTCTCGCGAATGCTCATAAGGTGCAATCGGTGTGGCAATAACAGCCGCACCTGCACGTGATAGTTCTGCAGAGACAAACCCAAGACGCAGCGCGTTCAGCTGCCGCTCTTCTGGAGAAAAGCCAACTTCTGCGCGGAGGTAAGTAATATACCCAATACAAAAACAAGGGAGAATAACCTGGTGAGAGGTCGGATCGAACAGTCTCTCCGAGTAGAAGAGAAGTACTCCGACCACCTTGCTGATTAAGAGCTACTTGAAGCGCCTTCGCAATCCTGTCTTTCCCAGAGTTGTATAACCCCGTGAGGAGTACTACGAAACCTTGTTTATGGCGAGGTGGATAGCTCTCACGCAGCACCTTCACGACAGCACTAATAGTAGTCTTAGCTAGCAACCAATTATTCCTAGTATCAAGCTCCAAACTCACTCGTAACTAAACCAGTCCGGTATAGGCGCGCCTGTCCTCAGTCGCTTGCGAAGCTCAGTCCCAGATATATCCAGCGTTTGGACGCCTTTTGGAACTTCATCAATAGGTTGATATTCATCTGTTGATGGAAGGTATGTCATTTGCTGGAACGGAACCATTTCGATCTTCAGTTCGTCGTGATAACGTGCAACAAGGTCCTGAGCGTCGTATGGCCCATAGAAATCCTTTCCTTCTGAGTTTTTTCCGGGCCCGGCATGATCTCTTCCAACGATGAAGTGAGTTGCACCATAGTTTTTGCGAATGATAGCGTGCCATACGGCTTCCCGGGGTCCAGCCATACGCATTGCCTTATTGCCAATCAGGTGACTCACAGATAAAGAAGATGCAACGTGCTTACAAGAGGTAAGAGGGCGAGGTGTCCCATACCATTTGGGTATTTTGCCATGATTGCTTCATACACGCGCACACGCGTATAATGGTCTACATCACCAGGCTTGGTCAGACCAACCACCGGATGTATAAGCACATTCTGTAGGGAGACAAAATAAAGTGTAAGAGTCAAGTCGCGAAGTCTGGAAGATCGCAAACAGCTTGACGTTGCCTCGCTGCGCGAACTGTCAGCTCTCGGTGCGCACGATGCATCGGGTTGCGGGTTTGAAAAGCAACGACTTTTCGCCAAGAAAGCTTTTTGAAAAGTAAACGGAGTTCGCTTGGAGTGTCTAAAAGACCATTAATTGGACTCTGTTCTTTCAAATTAGATTCGAAGTGAACGAACATCGAAGAGCCGCATAATCAAAGTGTGCGGGCGATCGAATGGCTTGGATGCTGCCTCCAATGTACAGATCTTTCACATGATTGCGCAAATAAGATACAGATGGGTGTGCCGGGTCATCAGCACCAAAGACCTCTATAGCTTCTTTTACTCTGTCAGGAGAGTAGACATCCTCCACTGTTGAACTTGGCTTTAACAATCTGGGAAAAATAATGACTATAGTTACACCAACCTGTGATAATGGCTAAGGGTTCATCGTCCCGAGGATCTCTTAAAGTAATTCGAGAACCAGGAGCTATTGAGAGTCGTTCTACAGTTTCCTGGGACACATCGAGAGTGACAGGGATTGGAAATAGAACCCCATTCACTAATCTTAGATTTTTGACAACGCTGTGGGTAGTTCAGCCGGGTTAATCCAATAAGGCATCAGAACACTGGCCTTGTATAGTCGCGCTCATTCATAAAACCTTCGAGGGGGCTGAAGCCCCCATTAGTAATCAGTTCGATGTCACAGAGCTGGCGCTAAGTGTGTGGTTTTGTTCAAGACAACTTCCTTCGATATGGTAGCTGAACTTTTTTTCACCTCTGTTAATATAATTTCCGGAAGGGTGTGGGATTCCTCTTTAAGCTCAGCAGCTATTTGTTCGTCTCTGGCGACAAGATCCTACCAAGGGACTCGTTAATCTGATAGTACTGTAGCGCTGGACCTCTCGAATAAGAACCTTTAAAATTCCGCCGTGGGGAGTATTTGCCATCTGTACAGGTGGGAAGGGTATGTCGAGTTACGGGAAGTCATATGGTATAAATACATGGAACCTTAAATGCGGGAGGATGACGTGCGAAGGATGGTTCACAATCACGCCATCCATCGCTAGTTTATCTCATCGGCTCTGACATCCCATAGTTGCTGAATTCAATTAGTAGTACGACCTGGGACAGTAGGGCGACAGTAGGCATCGGTAGTATTAGTTACTTTATCACAGGAACGTAGGTTGGTATAATAAGTACTCCTGAACGATACAATTCAGATATATCATGATAAGGCTATAGGTGAAGCATAATTTGACTGATAGAAGTTGTTATCCTCACTTGTCCTTGGCAAACGTTGTCAGAACTCTCTGGCCGTCTACCCCACCCAACCCAACCTGAAATTGAAGTTGCCGATTGCTGATCAGTCTGGTACGATCGCAGCCGTCCTCGGCCAAGAGGGTCTTTCGATGAAGGAAGATACGGCTTTTGTACATTGATTTTGCCCAGTTTACTTTGAACGTTGTACAACCCTTCATAATTTTTATCAAGGTAAACATCCGTCTTGCCGTCAGTATTCTGCACATTGAGTTGGAGTGGTACGGGTAATGTCGTGTTTGCATTGCAGACGTGGAGTGAAACGGGGCCGTTAAACGTTTTGACGTCGGCAATAAATGCGTAGGGCGTGTTGAAGGAGCCTGAGATAGGGTGATGGGTGGAAGGGACCAATAATTCAACCTGTGAATTGATTGCACTGTTCGGGCGCATGAGCCATGGAGCCATTAGTCCAGGAGAGGCAAAGGCATCTTACCCATCACCAGTATCCAACAACAACGAAGTAGGGGCTGTCGCTGTCGAAGGATACTCCAAAGTTACGTTAGCATCGATATCGCTGTCCGGATCTCAGAATATGCACACAAAGTAAATCAGAGAAAAATACCCTTTGACACTGTCCAAAGATAGAGATGATGTGGCATGATATCGGCCAACGATAGAGGCAAAAGAATTTTTGACAGAGATCTTGGAAGCTTGAACTAACTGAGTTGGGGATTGAATTTCGTTCAAAGGCCATAAAGCTAGTAGGGTAGGACACCGTACCTCTACCGTTATGTCCCGTCCGCTGCCTTCAACGAAAAAATTGTTAATGGTCAATCGACTCTGCATGTTTCCAAAGTCTTGAGAGTAGCCAGGTAGGCGTGTAAAGAAGTCTTCTACGTGAAGTGGCGGCCCTTTGCTAGGCAGCAGGAGTTTGATATCGACGCTCACAAAGTCCATATCCTTTAATTCCTTAGACAACTTGGATCATATAATTAGCAGACGTTCAACCGTTAAAATGCAGAGTAGCGTACAAAAACAAAGACTCCTCGTTCTTCTCCGGTATCGATGAAGCAGGTTTTCAATTCATTCAGGAGATTCTGAGTAGAGGCGTAACCATCTACTTTGAAGATAACTTTGGTAGTAGAAGAGTCAGGATTTATATCAACGGTTAGACGTCCGCTTGCAAAACTTGAGCTCGAAGCTAGGATAGAGATGTTGGAACGGATGGATAACGATCCCGAGTTATTGAGAGCGTGTTCAACCCTTTCATAGGTGAATATCAATGATTAGTGTTACTCAGATAAAACTTACTTTGCCATGGAAGTCGGTGAGCCGTGCGATTGTATGTAACTCCATCCACATGTTGCCGTATTGCTAAGATTCCAGATGTTTGAGCTGGATACACTGATAGAGGTAGAAGTAGCGGGGTTGTCATCCCAGGGCCGGGGGTTGAAGTTGACGGAGACTTTTCGTTCTTTTCGCTCCTTCTATATGCGATGGTGAGTCAAAGGAGAGGTAGCAGTCTTGGGAGGGGCATACCACTACGACGATGGGCACCGCAATAGCAATTGACAATATGACGTATATAGCGAAAGCATATATTATTGCGCGCCAGAGTCTCGTATCACGTCCTTTGTGTTGAGCTGCCTTTGTTATGAGTTTTTGACGGGCCTCCGATGTTTCATAATCGGGAAGTGGAGAATCTGAGCGGGCCGCTGCTTTATCTGGAAAACGGAGAGTGATACCGCCGGAATACGCATCTTGAAGCTGCTTAGACTGGGACTCTTCAGCATCCAATATGATCATAATGGGTTCTGCAGCCTTCAGCCCAGCGATTGTGGCGAGACCATGAAAACTGGAGCTGGATACGAAGAAGCTGTGTCGTCCCCGAGACAGATCTATTGGTTGCTTACATAACACACAGCGACACTGGGTAAATCAGAGTATATATTCTACAGCGTCATAGGTATAGTGATGATAACTGCTAAAGCTCGTTGTGCGTGCTTCCAGGCCCATTTTCCTTTCCAGATAGCTTAAATATCGACAATACGGCTCGGATGCCTCCATGGATCCAATCTAATACATACTCAAGACAGTGAATCGTACTGCTTTTGCAGACACGGAACAGCGCGGAGATCCGTAATTGTGCCTCTTCAAAAACATCGATGAATGGATCCTGTCCTATATAGGGTGAAGGTTGAGGCTGTGGGTGTACATTGAAACCATCTGTTCGAGTATGTAGAGAGAAATGAGCGCACTTTGTTCGCCCTTTGGTGTGATTCCGTTTTCGTAAGTAAGTCCTCTGAGTCCGAAGGACTCATCGATGACCAGATAGCGCGGAACTTGTTGACAGCGTTGACGCTTTCCGCAAAGCGATGCAGGGTATTTATCAGAGCAACGACCTCGGAGCGCTGCAGTAGGTTAGCATTAGAATGGGGGCTATGATGTTGTCAGAATAGACGGTATGAGAAAAATTCTGCAGCACGTACTTAAGGGCTTTTTCATCCAGCTCGAAAAGCACCTTCATTGCCGTAGCCAGTCCTATAGTCTGGACTTTACCCCATAGGCGGCATTTACCGCACCCTACGCAGTCCATGATACGACTGACATTTCGGAAGTGAGATTTAAACTCTTCTTTTAATACCTGCGGCCGTCTGTAAGAGATTGATAGACGAAGGTGTAAGGTTACTTTACGTTGGCATTTTCTCCCCGAAACAGGATAGTCTCGTCAAATTTTCCGGCGTCTTGTGAAATCCGAACAATTCTGGATATGCGAGCAAATGTCTCTTGATCGTCCTCATGGGTTCCCGTCGAGCAGTAATCATATGCAGCAAGGTATGGTCCTAGGCGAGAAACAGCGCGAAGTAGGAGAACTGTGTTAAAATATATATATTGCAGGCGTTCCGGGTGGGATGCTATCCTTCCAATGTAGCATTGTAAATTTGGTGCCTATAGAATTGTCAGCCCCACAATCGACATTGGCATTAAATCCTACCCAAAGTCCAGTAGTTTGATTAAGATAGTCGAGACATATATGTGTTGAAATAGATGCGTGTAAACCTGTATAGATTCAGGATTACTCCACAAAAGACTTGGTAACGAGAGCTTACCCGATATAACCTTGTAATAAACCCGTTTCTCAAGACAGTGGTGCTCATGAGCTATTTCGCCATCATCTCCTTGGAACGCTTGGGACATAGAATCTGGAAGAGACACTGGAGAAGGTGACTTGCCGCTCATCAGGCTCATCTCCGAGAGACCGAAACAATTTTCGTCATATATCGCGCGCCATATTCGATGCGCCTCAGGTCCAGAGTAACCGGTGAACCGTTCTGGCACAAGTGAAAGGTCAAAGTATTCTCCCTCTGTCTTACGAGTCAGTGAAAATCCAATAGTATAGAGTATGCACAGACCTGTATGATCGTCCAAAAAACAAAAGTCTGAGTCTCGGTAATAACAACCAGGTAATTGGTGGCGCTTATAAGCATCAGTATAATGTAGATCCTATCGACAAATCACGTACCTGTTCTACAGAGGACGATTCCACTTGCCCTAGCGCCGCTGACCGCCATTTTTCAGGTACATCACTCTGTATAGTATATGGGCAAATGTGATTTAGTTACGTTGGAGCAATTCTCACCTCGTCCACGGTGGTGATCGCACAATCACGGTTATTGCAGGATCCATACTCTTCCCAGAATGGACATTCTCGATAGAGATCGACCTATAGCATCAACCGAAGTTTGTGAGAAAGAAGGATAAGAGGTTGTAAAGACCTGCCTGAAAGTACTTGAAAAACGGCAACCGTACGAGTTTGGTCAAGTCGTCAAGGAGCTCCCCATTGACGCGGTCGAGGGTTTCGTAATCGCACGTTGTGGTGTCGATCGGGCCAGTAGGCTATACTAATTGAGATGTCTGATATAATGAAAGATGGAACGTCGTACCTTGTGATTTCGACATTCTGGATGATGAGTCGAGTGACTTTCGAGGACATCATGGACTCCTTTTCTTAAAGAGGCATCTGAGAGAAGAGAATATGCCAATGTCACTTGTCCCACAATATTTGGTAGCAGAATAACGGGGCATATTGAAAGTATCGGTCTCATAAGTTGCCTGAGTACCGCGAGATAAGTCTTCCGCACCAGAGGTTAACTTGGTGAAGTGCAAAGCTCGAAAGCTCCGACTATGAGGGTGCGGCTGCTTGACATGGGTCTACTTAGGTCCATGACTGATCTGACATCACGTGCCAACATTATTATATTGAGTCTCACTGTCAGACAGTGTCAGCCAGCTCGACTGCGAACCCAAAGGAGATTTTATCAATAGATGTTATAAAATCCGCATACGCTGAAGCATCTGATTACTGAATGATGGGCATATGCAAGGTCGCATGAATGACGGGTCGGCAAAGTGGGCAAAGTATGCCACGTCGAAAAGTTCGCACGGTCAGAGGGAGCATAAGTGTCAGTGGGGACGGAGCACAAATAATTCTCATCTCAGAACTTATTCTACTTGCCACTCTTCGCGTTGGGCAGAGGTCTCTGAACCTCCGCACAGGTCTTCATCTCGTCAAAGGATTATTATCGTTCTCCGGACACCCGTATTTAAGATATCATGGCTCTCTCTGCTGCAGAACTTCAGGTCAGTTCTACTTGTATCTCACTTCACTGTTGTGCACGGTTGGTAAACTTTCCTTTCGCAGAGGAGGCACCAACTTGAAGGGGCACCAGATCCATTTCCCTCTCTAGCAGAAACGTCCTCTACGGCCTCCAAGTCCCAGCCATCTGCTCATGCCGAGGTTGATACTGACTCGCAGTCTGCGTTTCCTTCGCTTGTGTCTTCCACATCTACATCTGGTAACGCTTCCAAACCTGTCTGGGGCTCTGCGACTGGGCCTCGTATCAAACCTGCTGTCGTCAAGGCTCCCGTCTTCTCTGATTCATTTACTTTGTCTGCTATCTCCCTCTCCCACACGGGTAAGGATGGGAAACCTGTCACTGTCGGAGAAGTCATGAAACAAGTTATGACAAAATACAAGGTTAAGCTCGAAGCTTCTGCGAATCAAAAAACGCGCCAAACCACCTTTCATATCAAGGCAGACACTCAAAAGGAGCTTGACAAAGCAAAGCGCAGCCTCCTAGCACTCCTCAGCCCTGAGGTACATGCGCTTACGCTACTAGTTGTACTAGACACTCATATCACTCCAGATTTCACTAACCATTCAGGCACCAGTCTCTGCAATTCCGTCTATCATAGGTCCCAAAGGTAAGCCAAGTTCCTTGATTTTCTTTTGTTATGCAACTTAAACGACTTTCAGGTACTACCCTGAAGCAGATTCGCGATCAGACTAGTGTGAGAGTTGATATTCCACCTCGAGATACTCTCAATGTTCCCAATGGCAATACTCGTACGAATGGATCCGCATCTGGCAAAGCAACACCCTCTTTGGAAGAAGACGATGAGGCCACCCTTCCCGTTACCCTCAGTGGACCGGAACCGCTTGCATACGAGGCTCAGGCACTAATAAAGCAGATCATCTCTTCAAAGACCTCTAAATCTGTGCAACGTGTTAAGGATATCCCTGCTCATATTCTTCCTTTCGTCTTGGCACAAAAACCTACCTTCTTAACGGCTGCAGGAGGCAGCGAAGTTAACCTGGCTCACAACACTACCGCACGTGATATCACCGTAAGCGGTGAGCGCGAGGCTGTCATTCGTGTCATTGAAACGATCCGTTCTACTGTCAATACGTTAAATGATGGCCTTGCATCCGTCAAGATAATGCTACCCAAACGTCAGCACCGTCTCCTGACTGGCAAGGGCGTCGACGAAATAATGGCTAAAAGCAAATGCGTTGCAGTTGTTTCCAGCGATGACGATCCTAGTGAGGAGGTCGTAGTATGGGGCCAGAACAACGATCTACCCACTGGCCTTAGTGCAGTTATGGAGCGCGCGAGCTCTCAATACATTCACGAGTTTTTCCTCCCGAAGCCCATAGCAACCTCCAAGCAGATTTTGACATATATGACTCACACTCATTATACGAAAATACTGCACAATGCTCATCCCGATGTATCTATGTTTTATCCGAGTTCTTCCGCCATCGAGAAAGCCCAGACTCTTAAAATCGACCTGCTTGGCCCGAAGACGACGGTCGATGCGGCCGTCAGTCAAATTTCGGAGTTGATTGGGAAGCTGACTGGCGCTACGAGGTCTGTGACCATTGATTGGCTCGTTCACCGCATAATCATGACCAAGAATGCCAAAAAGTACGCCGCCGTTTACCATGTTGATATATGCAATTATTTAACGTTAAATTATTTGTGATAGACTGAAGCAGCTTCACGAAGTAAACAATGTTTTGGTCATCTTCCCGAATGAGTCCGAAGAGCAGTCTACGGTTGTTTTGGTTTATGATCCCTTGTCAGTTTCCGCGTCAATATCGCCCGACGACAAGAAGAACTTCCTTGACGACGCTGAGAAGGAGCTTCTCAGACTGGCCAAGGACGCTGCTGATGTCAAGAGCGAAAAAATCCCTGTTGAGGCACGCTGGCATGATGCCATTGTCGGTCAGGGAGGGACTACTCTGAACGCGTGAGTGACTGAATATTCCTGAAGCTATTTCAGCTGGCTTAGTTATGATTGTAAGCCTGATTGGTGAAGATAAAACATTGTCAATCAAAGTTGGCGCCGAAGCTGGTGATCCTTCTACTAAGGATGTGGTTCTTGTTCGCGGTGCCAGTGCAGACGTTGATAGGGCCGTTAAAGAAATCCTTAAGATTGTCGAAAACGCCAAGAACGACGAGATCGTCAACAGTTATGTAGGCAACCTTTGACAACAGTGTCTAGATGTGTCTTAATTTTTCATTCTCTAGACTACTGACTTCGACATCGATAGAGAGTATGTAGGGCGTGTTGTCGGCGCACATGGGACTGGAATCAATAAACTGCGCGAGCAACTTGGAGTCAAGGTCGATGTCTCTGACGATGTTGACGAAAAGGAGAGGGAAGGTGGCAGGAAAAAGAAAGCCGTACACCAAAAGTCCAAAGTGAAGGTTAGATGCTCACGAAAACTTGAATGGTCAATATTTTGAACTCGACTAGATCACTGGTCGCCAGGAAAATGTTGAAGAAGCAAAGAGGCGCATCCTGAATCAGGTCGAAAGACTGGTAAGTCACTCGGCCATCGTCTGCGAACTTGAATAATAACAAACACGGCAGGCGGATGAGACTTCCGAGATTCTCAAAATTCCCAACCAGTTTCATTCGTCTCTAATCGGTCAGAGCGGGAAGTATGCTATTAGACTTGAGGAGAAATACTCGGTCAAGATTACATTTCCTCGTCAATCGGCCGAAAATAGTGAAGGAAGAACAAGGGAACAACTTAAGGCAGACGAAGTGCTCGTCAAGGGCGGTAAGAAAGGTGTTGCCGGTGCAAAGCAGGAGCTTCTTGAGGTGAAACCTCCCGTTTCATCTGTCTACGGTGTCTAACCTTAGCTAAGGCTGCTGAGTTCGAGAAAGAGTCTAATAACACCCTCACGTTTACGGTGCCTAATCGTGCGATTGCCCGCATTCTGGGTAAAGGAGGGGCGTCGATCAACGAAATTAAGGACGACACTGGTGCGCAGATCGACATCCAAAGAGCCGAAGACGGTGGTACTTCTACCACCACTACAGTCCGCGGAACTAAAAAAGCAATCAATGCGGCCAAGGCGGCAATCCTCGCCATTGCAGATCAAGTAGCTGAGGAAATTACTGTTCTCGTACCAGTTGAGAATAGGTTCCACCGCAATCTTATTGGTCCTGGCGGGCAAGGCCTGAAAGACCTCATCTCACGTTGTGGTGGTCCTTCCGACACAAAAATTCAAGCGGGACTCATTCGATTGTAAGCAAGATTCTTAAGTATCAACGGTCAAAGCTTACCGTGAACTAGTCCTCGTCAAGGCGAACCTTCTGATGAAGTTAAACTCCGTGGTGAACCTAAATTAGTTCACACTCTGAAGGCGGAGCTTGAGAAAGCTGTGAATACTCTTCGAGACCGAGTGGTCCTCGGTGTAGAAATACCCGCTTCTCAGCATCGTGCCCTTATAGGTCGGGGCGGACAAAAATTGAACGACTTACAAACCAGGAGAGACGTTCAGATTCAAATTCCTGGCTCTCGCTCTTACAACCAGGTTGGTGAGGCAGAAAACGCTGCCGATCTAGAAGGTGCAGAACTCGCGAACCTCGTCAAGGTATCTGGCTCTCGTGCCGCTTGCGAAGAGACCATTGAAGAGCTCAAGGTAATTTAGCTACGGTCTACCTCTTGTTGCAAATTTAATTTCCTCTTCAGCGTTATATCAAGCCGCCCGCGCTTGAGGGAGTCACTGAGGCGGTAGCTGTACCCCTCAAATATCACCATTTCATTTCGCAACAGGGCAACTTCTTCCGTACCCTGCGTTCATTTGGTGTACAGGTCGATCAGTCACTTCAGCCGTCCAAGTCAGCCGTCCCATCCAAGCCTGCCTCTTCTGAGACACCATCTGCACGAATTGACGAAGCCGAGGACGAATCCGCCCCAAAAGTAGAGTGGCAAGTTGCTTCCAACTATCAAGGTGCAGAAGAGGGTGATTCAGTCTGGACCCTCAAGGCTCGCGACCAACAAGGTCTCGAACGTGCGCAAAAACTGATTCAAGAGGCTATTGTCAACGCAGAAAATATGTCACACGTTGGCTTCCTTACACTACCCGATAGATCGGTCTTCCCTAGGATCGTTGGCTCAAGAGGAACCACCGTGGCACGTCTTCGCACTGAGACTGGCGCAGATATCACTGTAAGTAGGGAAGATAACACTATTGTTATTATTGGTAAGTTCTCTGGCACAAGAACATGGCGAAATACTATAACACTTACCTCACAGGCTCGGAATCTGCTATTTTCGCAGCTAAGGACGCCATAATGAAAGTGGCCTCCAACCCGGGCCGCAATGCACGTCGTCAATGGGATTGATCACAATGGATTCAGTACATTACTAGCATGGCATATATAAGTTAGTCATATTTTAGGTCAACCAGGAATTTTACGATTACCATGATCCAGCGCTTTGATCAAGTTGCGACCCTGATTCCTTGCAGTCTATGATTTAAACATCTAAAGCCAACATCTGGTTAGTCCTTGGCAAATAAATACCACAATCCCGACGTTCTTCAACTTCCTGCGGTCTAGTACAGGGATCTGTGTATTTCCAAGAATGTGTAAACGGTCTTCACAAATTTTATCACTAAGGCTACTGTAAAATTGACACAACCTACAGAAATCCATGCGACTCAGCGTTATATCACTCTACCATTGGAACCCCATCGA
Source organism: Calocybe cyanea (assembly GCA_018851305.1). Classification (NCBI taxonomy): domain Eukaryota; kingdom Fungi; phylum Basidiomycota; class Agaricomycetes; order Agaricales; family Lyophyllaceae; genus Calocybe; species Calocybe cyanea. The sequence continues at coordinate 58,110 of JABCKL010008370.1, forward strand.
CATCGTCCTCTATGGGCGCACCGTCAACATCTTCGTCGATAGGCACACCATCCAAGTCTTCGTCAACTGGAATGCCGCTAACATCGAGATAGGGCAGTTTTTCGCTAGAACCACCAGGCACTGGTTCCCCGTCAACATCATCTTCAACGCCATCCCGATCATCGACTGGTTCACCATCTATATCATCTGCAGGCTCTCCATCAATATCACTTCCCATCTCCATAGGCTCATCATCATCAAGCTTGCCCGCTGCCGCGTTCCCCGCGGGGGTTGCTAACTTGAAGGTACTCGACTTGAAGCGGGAAATATGCGCTTCAGACTTCATTTCGGCGTCTGGCGTAGCATTCCTTTTAGCTTCCTCAACTTCCTTTGCTGATCCATCTAGCCGTGACCTTAACTCAGCGGTAAAATCGGGGGGAAAAACAATCAGGTTCTCCCAAATGTCCACGATTGCTGTGATCTGCTTCTTAAAAGTGTCTGCGGTGATCCTCCCGGGAAATGAATGATAGATGGTTGCAAGGTGGTCGAAGACAATCCCAAGCTTGGATTGGAACTCAAGTCGAAATTTCCACGCCCCCGGAACAGATGTGGCGGAATTATGGAGGATGTCACATATTAAATGAAGTCGTGCAACCTTGCGAGGAACCGGGGTCCCATCTACGAGTAAGGAGGCAACGATTATATCTGCCACCTAGGACGGCATATTGAAGGAAAGCCATCGTTGATAGTTATATCTGACACACCTCATGCGCAGCTTCAGCGTGCTCAAGACTAAAGGCCATGCAACGAGCAATTTCCCCTCTTTTACCGGACAAAGCGCGAAGCATTGATTCGAATCTTCGACGTGCCAAATTTCCAAGACGGGTTTTTCGTACCTTCTCACGTTCTGAATCCTCGGCAGAGTCAGTAGAGTACACCGAGTTGTATCCCTGTAGCGTCATCAGCGCGGAGTGCAGCAACGATCCGAGTAATACTTTCCTCTTCATCAAACTCTGGCTGCAGTGGTTGCTCGGACTCGACAAGACCACGATAAAAAGCATGTCGGCGGTGCTAATAATGATCAGAATGTGTGAGCATACAAATACAGACACTCACCTTTCGATTAGTGATAAAAGCAAACTTAGGATTATTATGCTCATAACCAAGTAGCTCTTTTTCGTAACCAGTATCATGACTTTTGATTTCCGCTGCAACGGCACGTATAAAGGTATCTGTGACCATCTCTTCTTCTTCCTTATAACCAAGAGGACTTCGTGAGCGTCGCCGCGGCGACCGACTGTGACGGGATCTACTGTAGGACCGTCGTGATCGCCGTATAGGAGAGCGGCTTCGGGCCCGTTGTGGGCTGCGAGATGGCTTTCGGTAAGGCGGCGTGCGCGAATGTCTCCGTTCCTTGGAATGACTTCTGCTACGACTACGGCTACGGCTCCAATTTCTCGACTTGTTTGCGTCGAAGACTAGTGTTTTTCATGTTAGTCCGATACACTGGATGATGGCGTTCACCGCGAACCATATTGAGGCTTTGCAGCGACCGGCACGGCCTTGCTCCATCCAACGCGAAGGATAGAGCCACCCCAGTCGAAACCATCAAGTTCACGAAGTGCACGCTCCGCATCTTTTCGCTTCATGAATGAAACGAAGCCACTAAGTCCTGCGCTTTTATTTCGACGAGAAGCAGTCATGTCAGCACCCGGACCTGACGATGCATCACCTCGAGGCCACATTACTTTCACCTGATAGCGATGATATTAGCAACCTATAACAATGATAGACTAAAATCACTAACGGAGCCGACAGGGCCGACCCGTGCAAAGAACGTTCCTAACGCCTGCTCCGTGACATGAGAGGGTAGGTTCGCAACGAAGACATTGGAGGTCTGAAGGCCTTGACTCAATATATACGTTAACTCGCTCAAACAGTAGTATACCTGTGGATCTCCCCTATCTTTACTACCGCTTTGACCTTCATATGCTATTGATTGAAGACAATGAGACATGTAATCTAGATTTAAGATTGAAGAACACCTTACCTGCCATCGCAGTTACAGAACGGCCATGTCCATGTGCTAGAAGCGAAGGAAGATTTAACACAAAACAAAAGCTCAAGAGTATTACGAGTACCATGTCTCGAGAATTTTGCTTCCCGCTCAGCTTGATCTCTGAATGGCCTGAATGTTACCTGCAGCTATCTACCCAATGAATACGCACTTTTTTATCTCTTCCAAAAACTGATCCATTGCTCGCTTTCCTTTGGGCTTCGGCGCAGCATTGGGAGAAGGTGAAGGGGACTGTTCCAGAAGCTAAGAATGAATGATGGTGGAGAAAGAAAGCGACACACCCGGTTTAAACGTACTCCCACGCGGGGCTGGTCCACAGAGGACTTGTCGTTGTGAGTATATGCAACCTTAGCTTCCGAAGAAGATTTGACAAAGCCGGTTCCTTCCCTCCTCCTACCTACTCCTTCACCTTCAAACGCGTCGATGAACTCAGCATAGGCCTTTGCAGCGTCGGCTTCCTCCTCCCGCTTTTTTGCTTCTGCTGCTTCTTGCTCCTTTTCCCTTCGAGACTTTCGCACTTTTCCAGCAGCGTATTGTGAAAGCTTCGCATCATCAACTGTCTTTTGCTATTTTATAAGGAACGATCGGTAAGTGTGAAATGAGAGGGGCAAGGACTCTATCCATCGCGCACTGGGAACGAAGAATCTTCTTCGTCATTATCGAAGAAGGCCGCTAATTTAGTCTTCGTTTTGTCCATAAATCTCCGGGTGTCGATGGAAAGTGAGGGCAGGCGATGCAGGAGTTGAGGGGGAATTGAAAAGACTGCTTTCACGTGACAACCATTGCCATCATTTTCAAGTCCAATTTATTTGCAGCGGTTTTAACTTTTTAGAGACTACTTACATCCAGGATGATGCTAAATTACGCCACTCGATTTATCCTGTGTGAAAGAAGAGAGTAGCCGCCTTGAAAATTCACCTTCATTACCCAATGTATATAAGTAGCACAACTTGCGGAGTGAGTATAGAATCAGAGGGTTCAACAGCATAGATGTGCGTGTATATATCTACGCTAAAATAAAACATCATTGGATTGATAGGTCTTTCCACAGGATTTTCTACCATATATCAATCAACAGAATACCTCTGACCATATTAGCCATGAGCAAGTCTCAGCGGAATACCCTAGACCCACCAAGTAATAGGAAATGGTCACAACTTCTTCCGTCGGCGACGGAGGGGTCAGAAGCAACCTCTACATCATCAGCATGCTACCCAGACCTCCCTGTACGTATGCCATTGGTTTCAAGGGGGGGTGAGGCTTTGCCTCGAACTGAAAGTACTTTTGATTACCAGCTGCATCGATACGAATCTAAAGGTCTGTTAGGCCTTCAACTAGGCTGGGTCCGAATGAGATGCCAACGCCCTTGTGGAGTAAGATCATGGTTTAAAAAAGCCACTAAACGATACTTACTCGTTTGCTGGGTCCCCGGCCAGGTGCCGCCTGAGGATCAGTCCACAGAAGCTATCGAAGACTTTTAGATCGACACAACGTGGAAGTCTCATGGTCTTACTTCACCTATGGAAAAGCCCAGCTCAAGACCATTTCAAGGTAATGAAGAGGAGACTTACACATTAGGCCTTCTTGACCAGGTTGGCGACCTACTCTATCTATCTTACGAATATCTTCCAGCGTTACTTCATCTTGACTGAAGAGTCCGCCATGCACCACAAAATACCTCTTCAGGCCATGTGGCGAGAGGATGGGCTTCCCTTTTGAATCTGGTCGTTGCGTTGCATTGACCAGCGTGGCGAGCGGTACTGGGGGCGAAAATCTACTTAACGGGAAGTGCAGGGTTAGATAGACCTGAGCTCACGAGCGGTAAATACATGGGCGAAAAGCTGGGGCAGTTTAATATATGTTATATGTGAGAGATAGACGTCACTAACTTTGTATGATTGGTCACCATGTTTCTGTTTTGCCTCTCCTTCAAAGCCATATGTCCGATTCATCTCCTTTGCCTCATGATTGCCCCTATTAATAAACATGTAATTGGGGTATAGCCCTTTCACAATCATTCGCTGCTGCTTCGGCCATGAGAGAAACGTCTTACATTTATAAGCAAAAGCAGTGAGGATGACCTCGATGGACCAGGAACCTCGGTCCACTAGATCGCCATTCATTAAGAGGTAGTGTTTCTCACTAGGTTCGCCTGTCAACGAAAAGAGATGAAGCATGTCATAAAATTGGCCTACAAAGCGATAGTTAATCAAAAGCCAGGACGAGTTCTAAATCAGACATTACAGACCATGAACATCTCCTATGACATCGCATGTCACTCCTTCGTCCAAATCGACACTGACCAAGCTTTCTACACTTGCAAAATGCTTATATGCTCCCAGCACAATCTCCCAAACATAACGTTTAGGCAGTGTTTTTCCATCTTTGAACCACTGCAACATGTCTTTAATAAATTCAATCGTGATGCTGTACTGGCCGTCCTGAAGGGGAAGCTGTGGACCGGTATAGTTCTTATCAACATCACAACCACCTAGGCGAGATTCAAAAAGATTTCAGGATGAGCTGAGAGATGACTTGCCGTCCGCTATTATCTCATAGCATCTCTCAACGGCGCTTTTCTCTTCCCCCATTTCAATAGCCTGCGGAGTCCTGATCTCCACATGTGTATTGACAAGTCACATAAGCCATGCCTACCTTCTCGAACTCAATTTTCCTGATCAATTTCTGTGTTGACACTAGTTGTGTTCGAACGGTCTCATTTTTGGGCTCTAGAACCAGGATCTTCTTAAAATCGGTGACAGCAGACTGAGGCTTGAGTATCTGCATGTAACAAGTTGCCCGACTATTACAGTTGCAAGGTCAATTTTTGGAGGGTGACCTTATCAACAGGACTCCAATACCGATAGTATGCCTTCACATATTGGGGATTCAATCGGATTGCCTGCGCTGTTCGCCAATTTAGGATGAAGCACCATATATACAAGTGCGTATGAGAACTGACTAGTATCAGAAAGTGCATATCCGTACTCTTCCAACTTCATCCGTGTATAGGCCCTGTTACACCATAAAGTTGAGTCATTTGGGTTTCTCTCTATAGCCTCTGTATAGAGCTTTGCGGCAAGGGGAAAATCATGGCCTGGAGATTTGATGTCAAAGACAGATTTCCAAACAGATTACTAAACGACGCTTTGAGGATGACATGGTATGAGCACTGACTTGTGAAAGCTTTATTTGCTTCAGCTTTGAGTCGCGCAGCCTCTGCTATATCTTCTCCCGAGACCTGTATTGGTTCTAAAGATAGGCCTTCAAGCTCAGGAGATGGTGCTGACGACGGAAGTGTAGATGTAGATGAAGCAGGCGAGGAAGCAGAAGACGAAGAGGCACTCATTGCTTTAGGTTACAGAGCCAAGTTAGTGCATGCAGAAATTCTCACGGCGCGATAACATTCAGAAATTTGACTATGATCGATCAATAGATAGCGTGTTTCAAGTTGGAAGGAGGTACAAATTAGGGAAGGTGAGGTGAATTGTGTGTTTACTGATACAAAATTGTGAACAGTGATTTACACGATTTCAAAGATAGAGTAGAGAGAAATGAGAAAATAAGGGGCAATAGTTATTAGAAGACAAGTCATCTAGACTTGCGCTCTTCAATTCTGCAAACCAGTTGCAGCGATCGATTGGCCTGGCAATCAACCTCAAGCTGCTGAATAGTGAGCAAGATGTGCGGAATTATTTGCAGACATCCAGATTGAAGAATTTGCCGAGGCGTAAATTTTGGTCGTGGGCATCGATATTCTGGAGCCATCCATTGAAAAACTGATGTAGGCTGAAGGCCAAACACAAATTAGCACCAGCATGTATGAAAACGTACGGTAGGCCTACTAATCAAGATTCTGCTGACATTTGCAACAGTTTGATTTTGCAACATCAGTGACCTTTTTCTGCGGAACGACAATTTGAATGGGTTGACAGGTATGGAAAGATGCACCTACAAGGGTCATACCCTTGCTCCAACCATTGTATTGGGCAACGGCTAAGATGACATTGCCATTGGTGTTTTTCAAATTCTCAGCAAAGTATTTTGCGCCTTTATGAACATTGAAATCCTGTGAGAAGAGTCAAGATAGATAGTAGACAAAGCCAAGTTGTCGAGTAAACAAACAGGATCAAGACAATCTCCTCCTGGAGCGTCGCCGCATTTATCATTCGTGAGCTGCATTAAGCCTTGTTCACCGGCGCCTCCAACAGTCCCCGGGTTGCAAGAGCTCTCTTGCATAGCGAAGGATGCTAGCATGATAGGTGGGATGCCGTATTGACGACCATATTGCTCAAACATGTGAAGGAATTTAGAGCATGCCAAAAAAGGACCGCTTCCGGACTTGATAGCTGTCGCAAGGGGTACATAGACTATGTTTGCGATATTGACATTGGGGGGATCCCACCCGCCGGAAGTGAGACCACAGTTGAGGTAATCAATACCTCCGTTAGGTCCTGAAAGGCGAGTGGTCATCTCTACATGGAATGACAGTATTAATGTAGTATCCAAAAATGTGAAGGACCTAAAGGATACCTGTCGCTCCAACATTGCCACAACTACCGGAATTGACGTTTTGTACTTCACTGTTGGCATTGGACCTGGGATGTGGCGGGGGTGTGGTAGCCTTGGATTTCGGCGATGACATCGTCTGACCGAGGGGGTTAGCCTAATTTACGATCAATGTAAGATTAACGATGTCAAATGATGTAGCACTCACATTGCACGTATTTTGGATCTCGCAACTGTTTTTATCTGTGGATCTTCTGATGATTGTGGAGGAACGAAGGGAACTTGTGGAACGGCGGTGGATCAAAGCCCGATTGCCATGAGTTCTGCCCCCATTAGCTGTTAAGAAGGCGACAACTAGGGTCAGCGTGGCAAGGAAAAGATTCATGATGATGAATAGGAAAGTATGGGGAGCAGAGGTGAATATGTGATGTGTCGCATTTCTGCACCACATATTTTAATCAACTCGAAGCTGTCACATGGTCACCCAAGTGCGGAATAGTACAAGTACTATAGTATAGTACGGACTTGTACGGTATATATCTTTATGACGGGCGTCGATAGTTAATGTACCACAATAAATGAGTGATGTGATCCGAATATCGATCCAATAAGGCTGTTAGTAAATCACTAATCAAATGGCTGTTTTCTGATTTGACAGCAGAGTTGCTGTCATGCTGAAATTTTGCACCGGGGGGCTGTGACTCGTGCCATGTGGCGCTATTTGTTTGTCGTTGTTAGTCCTGGAAGACGCCCGCCTCATGACTCGCCCGCCGTTAGAGTGACTCCCGACCCCTTCGACCGACTACTTACTCAAAGCTCCAGCTCGCAGACTCTAGATTCCCATCTTTTCGCTGATATATCTCTACTGACAGAGTCTATCGTCCTCGACGAACTGACTTTGTCTTGGATAGTCCAAGTCTTTTGATTTGGGCATCCAGCTGACTTAACCCGCTCTCGCAATGTGCTTCGAACTCATATCCTGTTCTCCTCTGCCGTCAACCAAGCTCTCTATTCTGCTGCTTCTAGTGAATCTCACCTCAATCTCTTATTTTACCCCTACTATCGTCAATGAGTATCCTACATCTGCTTAATTTGCCACTCTAGTCCCTTGTTCTAGTTAAAAAATCCCCCTCTCATCGCATAACCAGCTCAACGTCTACTTCGAATAACCACCACTCAGCACCAAGAATCACATAATGCACGTACTTCATTCTTTGGCCCATCGGGCTCCGCCAGCAACCCGCCGCGTACGCTGGCAACCTTATACTTCTGGTTCCGTTTCTTCATCTTCAGCATCCTCTCGATCATCACCTACCCCTTCCTCTTATTTGAATACCCCCAACTCATCTGTACCATCATCCCCTGACCCCGAAATTCAACCAAGTCACGATGTCGATCGTACCCGACAGATATCATCGCTGGCAGCACCGCACTCGAAAGAACTCTTACCAAAAGACCCGAATCGAAGCAAGCATGCTGCAAGTCTAGTTGGTGAGTCGATTGAGTAGTAATCATATTGTCACTTCTTAATGACGAGAAATCGCCAAAAGATCAAGCTGTCAAATCTCTTTGCGAAATTTGGCGTCCCCAAGACATCCCCCCTGTGTTTGTGGCCTCAGCGCGCACAATGATAACGGGCGGGAGTTCTTGCGATTCTATTTCCTCTGTATTGCAGAAATCTTCGACACGAAATTGTGGTCGAGGCTCACATCAGCTCCCGTCCCCCATCTCTCCATCTACCCATCCTTCACCTTTACCTTCCGTAACGACGTCACCCCCCACATTCCAGTGTTCATCAGATTCAGATTCCCCAACGGCCTCAAACTCACGCGGCAACCTTGTGCCGATCAGGGCCTTCGTTCACGAGGTCTTGAGACGGTCTCGGACTTCAGGGTGTGTCCTACAGACCGCCTTATGCTATCTCGAGGCCATACGTCCAAGAGTTCCTGAACTCGTACAACAAGAAAAAGCAGGAGTGGGCGTCAAAGGAGAGGCCGACATCAGCGACAGAATCACCCCGGCAACAGAGGCTGAAATTGAGTACGAAACCGAGTTTTCAGCTCAATATGGTTGTCCGATGAAAATTGCCAATTCGTGTGAAGATGATACAATGGCAACTATTCGGGTATACGACGAGCATCAAGATTCTAATGTTATCGGCCCTATACTTCTTCCCAAAGAAGACAGCATGCCTGGCCACGAAGCGCACCAAAGGCTACCACCCTGTCCCAGCCTACCGCCACTCCCACCCTTACCTTCCCCGCTTCTTTGTCCTCGTCGGGCTTTTTTAGCATCACTCATTCTCGCTTCTAAATTCACACAAGATAAATGCTACTCAAACCGCGCTTGGGCAAAACTTTCAGGCCTGCCTCCTCGAGAAATAGGTCGCTGTGAAAGAGCGCTAGGCGAGGCCCTTGAATGGCGCCTTTGGGTAGGAAAGCAGTCAGCCACATCACAACCCTCATCTACACCCACACGCCGACCGGTTGTTCGTTCGCAAAGTGAAGGCTCCCTGTTCGCAACGCCGTCCTTTCTCCCTACAGACAAAAAGTTGGATGTGTCTTTACCAAGCCCTCCTGTATCAGTCAGTCAGGGGCTTCGACGATGTGCCACTCTTCCAGCAGATATGTACGGCTTGGCACCTGCACCTCCTATGGCAGGATCACAATTCTTGCCAAATCTTGCTAGCACGTCCCAATGGGATACGCTGCAAGACAAGACACCCTTGGCAAAGGTAAGCATTTGATCATACCTAGGCATGACAATTTGTTCACCCTCGTTTATCTAGACCGTTGAATCATGTGCACCAACGTTGGGATACTCACAATACACTGAAAGGATCAGCCAGAGCCCGAGTCCAGAGACACCTGGTCTTACTTACTCCCCATCATCTACAGAATCATGCTCAGGCGACCGCACAGTCCAGACATCATCTTTCCTAGACGACCCATTGGGTACTTTCATCCCTGGCTTTCCAGGGCCTAACAACCCCGATTCGTGGCTATGGTCAGATTCCTCCGACGTCCCGTCATGCTTACCAAAGACACCACACGTTACCATGCCTCCACTTGCTGGTTATGCCAATGCTCCTCCACTCAAGGTTCCACCACATGACCTTGCCATCATGGGCTCTTGGGTCGTCGAGAATGATTTTCGGCGCCAGACCGTATCTATTCCCTAAGAATTGTTAATTGCTATATCAACTTCCCTTTCTCTCACTATATTTTGCCTTTATTTTCCTCCTCTAGCTTGCATGGATTCTGTGTGCCGGACAATTATTCGAAGTATTCCGTAGTATTGAGTTCTGTGAAAATGTGTATATGCCATTTACTAGGTTCTTGTTCATTTTCTGAATTCTAAAGTACATAGCTTATCAACTCTCAGTTCTGGCAGTGACCAGTAATACTACAAGTGCTTTCAAGCACTCAAGTTTCTCATTCACTGAAAAACTCCAACGGTGCCTCGAGAGTCTGAATGGCGCGCCAGGTACGGGCCTCCGGTGTGCCTTCGTCTGTAAATAAAGAATGGAACTTGACATCTGCAGTGCCCTGTATGCCCTATAAGTAACAGTCCTGAGTTTGAGTAGAAATACTTGCTCGATCCGGTGGATCGTGAATCCTATTTGAATTCATCAGTAAGTAACCCCACTATTGGACATCTTGAACCCACCTAACGTGTATAAACCCTTCTCCATACTCATCATTGATCGCGGGTATTCTGATCTTTCCAAGTACGATAGTCCCATATGAAGTGCTCGCGCTTCGCACCTGCATTTCAAGGGTCAATAGAGATTGGTGTCACGAGAAGCAATATAGCTAACTGAAACCAGATCCTTGTTGAGATCGAAAGTAGTGAGCTTTGCATCGGAAAGGTTGGATGCCCTAGACCACATCCTAGGTTCGTGGCTATCCCAATGACGACGTGATTTAATTATTTCTTCCTTGATGATTGGGAGAACATTAGCGAATGCGTCAATCGCGTTTTCCTTGGGAATATGGGGATCGTTGAAAGTCACTACTTCGTGTGTAGCTGTTAATCATCAGTATGATAGACCTTGCTCGGCAACTGTATACAACCCACCCATACTAGTCAGGAGTTGACTGATGCCACTAGCTCAATGACTGGAAATGCGGCGTGGAGCTGCTTGACTAATTAGTCAGTGTCACCTGGTCCCCAAGTGCATCATCGACTGCCAAAGAGCTCACTCAGTTCTCAAAGACTCAAACGGGTCAAAGTCTTGTTGTGTCCTACGGAGTGGAGAATAATTCTCGGGTCCGTCTTGAATAGGGCGCACTGGTCCATCGGCGCTGTGCGCGGGCCACGGCTCACTGCACAGCGAGACTCGAATTTCCGACCAGCCCCAAGGTACGATTTTTATATAATCTACACTAGCGAGTCTTATGGCCACATCAAGCACAGCACCGCCAATCTGGCTCCCGCATTGCTCGTCCCGCGGATGACCTGGTACAAACAACGGACTTTGAGTATTCAGAAAGTGACCTAGCACTTTCCGTCGGAAGAAAGCATTCAGCGCTAAAAACCGATCAACACAGATTATCAACCGCTCGGCAAATAAGAATAATGTATGCACGATGTACCACACAATAACGCGTCGTGCTTTGAAATGGCTTATCACTCATCATCTAGCGTTCGTTCGACTTGTTTGGTGATCAAGAATGGCTTGGGAAAATAAGCCTCATGGTGTATTCCTGGGAATGTGAATGCCGTGTAGCCAACCTTGCGACATACATGGGGCCCAAATCCTCAATACATTGCTCTCAAGCTATAATTATCCTAATTTCTCATGGAGCAAGTGTGAATTATCTGCTGGAGAACTCTTCTTAACTGTAAGAGGCTCTTTTTTCCGGGTTCTTTTCCTCATGGTACTCGGCTCAAGTCACTTATAACATCTCGATGACTTTCCACTATGCTCGATTGCTTTTTGATTCCGAGATGCCACAGTTACTGGGAGTGTTGCTCATACTAACGTTACTTAATGCTATTCGGGCGCAAGCAGCAGTCCCCCAGACTATTCATTTACAATCCCGGGTCGCACCCCAAGGAGCATCTTTAAAATCGAGAGCATTACCTCCCTCGAATATTCCTTTGGCGGATTTCTTTCTGGGTACCGACCTTCAGTAAGAGCCTGGTACTTCAAAGTTGCCGCTTGTCTTAACTCGTGATAGATGGTTTGGAAATATATCTGGTTGACATCTTTCCTTTTGCCGCAAGCACTAATAACCAAAAATCACAGTCGGAACGCCGCCGCAAGACGTCACAGTAAGTATGGTACTTAACATCAGACATTCCCTCCATTGAGCTTCTTAGGTGGTATTCGATACTGGAAGCTCTTCGCTTGAGTTTGCGAGTGAGTCTGCCAAATGGCATAACCGCTATCTACACCTGTTTGATGTGCTTCAGGCACGTTATGTGGGCGAGCATGTACCAATCAAAAACAATTTGACTCCTCCCGAAGCTCTACTTTTGTCGACACAGGAAGAACGAGCAGCATTACCTTCTCCACTGGTGTCGGCGTTGATCCCGTGGTAGGGGCTAACTATAAGCTAACTTTACGCAGTGGGAGAGATACTGTCTCCGTGGGGGGGCTTACTGCTCCCAATGTTGATCTATTCCTCATCACGGACCAAACCCCAGCCTTTAATATCGATCCTTTCAGCGGAATTCAGGGTGCGGGATGATCTTGTTGATATAGCAAAGAGGCTAAGATATCTTCAGGAATGAGCGCAAGAGCGCAAGGATTTTTCGCTAGCCTGATAAACCAGGGCCTTCCTTGTAGGTTTTGCCATTAGTATGATCCGGAATGCTCTTAATATTTGATATCCAGCCTTGTTTAGTCTCTTTCTAACGCCTAACTCTGTTGGGCATGCTGAATTAACAATTGGAGGGATCGACCATACTAAATTCAGCGGTACATTAGTTCTGAACAATCATAAGATTTCTGACGATCTTCCATTGTGCAGGCAACCCTACGTTCGCCTCGCTACCTGCTGGAACTTCTACATGGCGACTTGTATCGCCTGGCTTGTTTATCAACGGGAAAACAACTCCTACGTTGAACGCGCAGCGTAGCATCATTTTTGATAGTGGAACGAGCAATATTCTGTTTTCGACAGCCACAACGGAGGTGAATTAAAATACTGAAGGCCTTAAGGTCGACGCGTTGAGAACTCATTTGATGTCTAGGCAATATATTCCGTAATTTCCCCCGACATCAAGCCGAATCCGGCCGAACCTGGCACATACGGAATTGCGTGCAATCGCATCTCATCTCTTCCTGCGGTTATCGACATCGCGTTTACATCTCAAGCTGGAGCACGCTTCAACTTGACCATCCCAAGCCGCGAGCTCAGTGTAGGACCGTTTAAGAATAACCCTAGCATCTGCCAGACGCTGATCAACGCGTTTGATGGGCTCGATCTAGTTGGTGGGAGTTTGTTGAAGCATTACTACAGTGTTTGGGATGTCGGAAACAGGCGGCTTGGTTTTGCTCCCGTTTAAGATAAGAACAGAGGCCGAGTGTTCGGGTATCTTTTATCTGAGGCTAGCCCTATGGTGCTATCAAGGATAACAGTATATTTTGTAACCAGAAACATTTGTTGCAACCGGAGCAACCTAGTTGACTCCTAGTTGACCCTTCAGGAATTGATCATCAGTATGGGATCTCGGACAGGCGCGGATTTACGTTATTCTGACATAGGTAATCATTTTTGCAGCCAACCACTGACGTCAGAAAGAATTAGGCTTAAGTTAGTAGCGTATCATATTGGCTCTTTCAGTCGTGCCTAAGGCTATATACAATAAAAGAGAAGATATGTAGAGTTCGGGCTTCCTTAATGTCATGGCTCTAGTTTGTCCCTTTCATGTCGTGCGTATGTATTCCAGTCATGATCCAACTCAGTTGCGGAACAACCCAGTCGTCTAGTAGTTGAAACTGACAAATACCAGTTTATTGATATCTTGTGTGAGTATCGTTGGAAATGTGTGCCGCTATCATACTCCTGTCTTGGGCAGGGAACTACGTCAACTCGTTAGTTTGATCCTTCATTACACTACAAAGAGCTCACATATTCCGACTGTGTATTCCAACCTACAGGCTCGTGGTTCAACGGGCGGAATCCGTTGTGGCGTGAGGGATGAGCTGGATGAGGATACGCATCATACCGGGATGCTGGGTATGGAGAGGTTTCAGGTATCATATTCAAGAGATTTGAACCGTGCGTAGAATGATGGGGGTAACCAGAAGATAGAGGTCGATCTTGGTGGATTCTATCACGAATCAGTCACGATGTGCACAACTCCGAAATCAGTGGACACTCACGATAGGCGACGAACTGGTTCAGGTTCTGAAGGCATCGGGTGTAACAGATAGGTCTCACTACTAGATAGATAGTCGTATCAATACTGGGAGGTGAGCAGAGGAAATTCGCGACTGCTTACCCAACGCGTCTGGATGGAAGTGGAATAAGACCAATATCTGCGCTTTGTCTCCTCGGAGGAGTATGCTCTCGTGTTGGTGGTGTTGACGCCTCCGATAGACCGGAGGAACCCGCTGTGGAAGGCCTGCAATCTACTGAATCTTTCCTACCAATCGACTTTTTTCGTGCAGGCACTCCTTCCGGCCACGTACACTGCGTAAAAATGTCATCAGATCCGAGAACGGCGTTTGTATGACTGTCACTTGTCATACATCTCTTTGCCCGTGTGTGCAACGCATGCAATTCGGTTTCGTCTCATCACACTAACAGTATAGTTAGATCACAATGCAGTATATAGCATAGAGAGTACCAGTCGGTGAGTCACCTTGATTTTTTTCACTCGACACGTCATACATCCGGTCTTACTACGAGTATATTTTGGCCGTTTACGTTGTGTAGGTTCTGGACGGGGTGGCGGTGGTGCGACGTGGGTATGAGCATGATTTACATGAGGTGCAGAGTAGTACTGGTTATGCGGCGGTATATACTGGGTGGATGGCGGGCTGAAGAATAGAAGTTTGAACGATGCATCTTGGAATGACAGACTATGGATATACTTACTAGGACATGTTGTCGGCCATGAATTCGACAAGACGGGGAAGACTCTGCTCTTGTCCGGTTCGCATAGCATTTATAAAGGTTTTCAAAGAAGCAGAGAAGCCAAAAATGAAATGTACACGCCAATAGGATGGGTCCTTTAATCGGCGTGGATCACCCAATATCAGATCTAAGGGTCGTGTACCAATGTGTAACACGGCGAGCCAGATCCTAGGAGTTCCAAACTTCCATGTGTGGGGGTTTTTATTTGTCGCCCTTCACAAAATGCTTCTGGCATCTTTTTCCAGGTACGCCTCTAAAACCTTTCCTCCGTGGAATTGGGCAAATAGAGGAGATTGAAAGCCTCAAGTAAAATGGCTCTTCAATTTAATACAGCTTTCACTGCTCCCAGCGTCAAGCTCATTTTGCAGGCCTTCAAAAAGAATTCATTGTCCCAGCTATCCATTGAATGAATGATGCGACCTCCTTTGTTGGGTCGCCTTTCGGGGGACCGAGTTGTTCCGATCACCGAGTATCGAAGCAAGGTTTATTATCACACCACTATCATGCTTTCCACCAGCTAGCCTAGGCTCACTGTGGAACACGTAGCTGTAACCCTCCTGCTCGTCAGTGTCTCTGACTCCACTTATTATCCGTTCACCGTGTTTGTACATACATTGTAGGGTCGTTCAATTGAGACCCATATCTCCACCGCCGCGGTCCGGATTTAGCTGTGAATCTCCCCGTGGAATCAAATTAGCCACACTCACAAGCTGATGGACCATCACAGTCACCGGCGACGGAGTTCCCAGCGTTCATATGCCCAAAAAGAAAGGTAAAAAAATTTAGCATCAGAAAACATGCACCGAGCACGGAACATGTGGGAATCGTGAATCTCTGAACGTGTGTTGTGCACAACAAAGCACGCCCTACCTTTATTATTTGGGTGGAATTGTACATAATAATGCTTGCGGTGCACATGCTTAGAATTTGTATTACAAAGGCCGAGGTAATGGCCCATCAACATGCTGTCCCACTGAGCCACAACAGTGACGTGAGGGTTATGGGTTTAAAGTTTGACCTTACAAAGAGATAAAGTCTTGACATACCGAGGACAACTGATCAATACGTCGAACTCCAGGGTAGGGTATCGTGGTACCCGAGGACATCAGGCTCCTTTAAAAAAAGAAAAGAAAAGCAAAAGGCTGAGCCCGAGGACTGGAGTGAGTGACTGTATACAGTGAGACACTTTTTGTTTGAGTCCGATCTGAATCGGTACCTGATGACCTGAAATGCGCCATCAAGAACTAGTATGTTCTCGAAGTCAGGGTTAACAATGGGCAACTTCGTTGATGCAGAGTAGCCTGAATGATAGAACGCAGGACACTATTGCGTCCGTCAAGCATGAGCGTTTGACCACCAAACTGTTTTGGTTAGACTTATATGTGTCGAAGACTCTTTGATGCGTAATTTCAAGAGGAGCAAGTTGCAAACCATCTTACCCATGACCATTCATAAAGAACTCTTGAATTTACTACCAATCGATGATTGATAAACGAGACATTGCTTTGTATCGTATATAGTCTGGATGTAAGCGAAGAAATTGTGCCTGCATGCCGGTTATTTGGTTATTTATGTCTGAGCAGCGGCTAGCCAGAAATTAGGCAGACTCGTCGGTTAGAACAGGGGATGATCGTCGATCACATTAACAGGCTGACGCTAGCTTATCTTCTGGTAGCCTTAATCTCAGCCACATCGTAATCATGGTCGGAAGATAGGTAGTGGGCATGCCCCGGCTCGGAGGTGGGATTAAAAAGGTGGAGTAGTGCCGGGGTGTATTCCGAAGGCTCTATGCCGGATCATAACGTTATATCTCCCGTTTTCATCTCTTGTTTGTGTTAATCTGTGATGATAGGTTATAAACGCTGGGATGTGACATGCATGGTTGTTTTTAGCGACAGATAAGTCACCACGACGCTGTACCTGACGGCCACCAGAGGCTCTTGCTAGGAGTTGGTCGGGTTCTTGACTCCTTGAGCCAAGTCCTGGCCTAAATGTCTGGTACCCGGCCCGAATTTGCGTTAAAATGAAACTTATCAAGTCTTGGCCAGGTTCTTTCCAAGTCACGAAGACTCGAAGTTAATGGCTGTTTCCACGTTCCGTGAGCATTCTGCCCATGTGTGACGGGCATGTCAGGACAGGGTCTCAATACAGTGTCATAGAAGGCTCTTCCGTGACAGACAAGGCAGATGGTTGACGGCCGAATACCATGTCTTTCCACATCACTGGGTTGGCAGCAATGCCAATAGCTCCATTGTATCAAAATGTCATGTTCAGACTCCGATACCGACTTTGAGAATTTGAGGTGAAAGAGGCGATTGAGATCATTGGACATTATACGTCATCGGAGATGCCAGAATATAAAGCAGTCGTCGATAGCAAGAGATGCAGTAGCACTACGTTTACGCACCATAAACCAGTCGTGGGTTGTATACGAGTAGGTGTAGCTGCTTCTAGACTTACAAGCTCTTTGGTAGGGGGTGCTCGAATGGAAACAGTAAGATAACATGGGATGTGTGTTCAAAAGTTTTGTCAAGCCTATTATTCATGAAAGTGATTACCGCGTTGTTGGAGAAGGATTAGTGGTTTGAGATCCATCAGAACCTGCTCGACTAGAGGAAGGCCTGGAAGTGGAGGTATTACGAGGTTTCGACCTACACATCCTATTTCAGAATGGATCGACTAGAATGAGGTTGATTGTCTCACCCTTCCGATTTACGGCCAGAGGGCTTGGGCCAGTCCCAAACTTGGCAAATCCATCGCGCCATGGGTGAGTCCTGCTTCATGACATGGACGATCCAAGAATGCGAGAGTAGATCTTTTGGCGTAGGTCGTGTTTGTGCGTCAACAATGAGTCTTATGTGAAGTTAGCACGAAACATTTGATTGTCCAAGGCAGGGACTAACGCTTGTTTTATGAAATCCTTCATGTGGTCACTCCAATGAACACCGGGCTCGTCCTCAAGTCGTGGGGGCTGGTTTGTCGTCAGTTATCGAGTCCAGATCAATGTAGACTAATGCATATTACACACCTCACCAGTTGTGATGTACATCATCAACTCGATTGGAGGAAGATCATTGGGGAATGGAAACTGATTCTGGACCAGCTCAAGGAGGGAAATTCCTGTTGACCATACATCAGACCGAATGGTATATTCACAGCCACAGATTCGCTCGGGCTATAACATGAAAAGTCGTCAGGAGGTATAAGTAGAGACAATCTCGGCTTACAGCCATGTAGAAACTGGTACCAGTAAAGGTACCCGCAAGCGAGTCAACTAGCTCTCCTGAGACGCCAAAATCACATAATTTGACTACGCCCTCACGCGAGAGAAGGATATTAGATGGTTTAATGTCTCTGTGGATTGTCCTCTTCGTGTGAAGGTATGCGAGCCCTTGCAAGACCTATCACGGCGAATGTCAGTCGTATTTAAAGGCGGGACAAATAGCTGCTTACCCCTTCGGCAATTCTACCTGCAATCAACTCTCCTACGATAGCACCGCGCTCTTTGATACGCTTGCCAACGCTTTCCAAGCTGCCTCCTTCACCGAAATCCATCAGGATCTTCAGTTCACTTGACGACGGAGACATGTAGGCCCCATGGAATTGAATAATGTTGACGTGCTTGGTAGAAGATATGATAGAGACTTCACGCAGAAGTTGCTTCATTGGTGCCTCCCGCGTTGTAATCGTTTTGCGTGCCATAATGATACCAGTGCGCTTGTCTTTTACTTTATGCACCGCTCCTCCTGCACCCTCCCCTAGACGTGCGATCTCATCAAGAACGTCATCCGACCAAGGTAAGGGCGGATTGTTGGGATTGTTGAGGCTATCGAGTAATCCCCTTACATCAGATGGGCCGGTGGGATTGGAATTGGGTTGGCCAGTCGGAACACACGTTGAAACATCCAACAGAGGTGGGGTAGGACGTATTGTCATTTCCTCTGAAGAACCTGTGGTGCTGAATCCTGACGTAGGACCCCCAGGGCCTCCGTAGTAGCTACCGAAGAGAGGTGACTCGCTACCTGATTCTGAAGCTCTTGCACCCGGCTTGGGGATCTCAAGACGGATGGGAGGAAGGTTTGGAGTGGGAGACCTTGAAGGGGGTGTTGGGATGCTGAGAGAGAGGGAAGGGGCCTGCGATTTGCCTGACCGAGAAAGATTAGGAGTCTTTGGACTTCTGCGAATTTCTAGAGGTTGTGTAGGAGCAAGGTTTAGAGGCAATGGTGATGGCGATCTGGTTATACTGCGAGGCCCGAGAGGGCGCTGCAAGACGGTGACTTTGCCCTCCGCCATTGTGAAAGTTGTGGTCAAGGTTACTGTGACACTCGTTCACTCATCATTTACGTTGGTCCTGACAAAAGGGGAAGTAGCCACAGAAGTAGGACCAGCGCTCAATGTGCAAGCCATGATTCTGCATTAGCTGCTATATACTACAACGAGCGACACAACCTCGAAAAGAGTTCTGCTAATATATTTGACCAAAACAGCTTGCAGCGACCATAATCCTTTGCGTGCAACTTTGTGGCGGCTGAGTGTTTGTCATTATTATTACGCTCCATCGATTAATCAGGTCTGATGAATGACCAACTTACCCTAGTATGACTTGTCAAAGTTGTGTCCATACAATAACGGGAATCATATCCAAATAATGCCCCCACCAACTAGTATCCAAAGTCCTTCAGCGCCTACTACTTGTACTAATCTAGATTTTAACGTGGATGAGAGTCGTCGTTTTGAAGGCGGCCTGAACTCTCGGTTCTCACTCGGGGTATGCACATCTGGTTAGACTTGAAGCCTTGATTCCTTGACAACCCCCTGGCTCCAATCACTTGCTGTCAGCAGCCTGATGGACTTGACCTGGCTTGGGAGCGTTTTATATTAAATACAACGACATGTGAATCGAAGTATCATACGTCGCCATTTGACATTTGAGGTGTTGTATGGGGCGACACACGGATCATCATGTCCACAAACGGGTGGTATCGTACCTTGGGAGACCTGAAGCAGGGGAGGCATTACCTGTCCGGAAGCCGATAGAAAGCGCAATCGTGAATCGGGTTTACAATTCGGAACTAGTTTTGGGTATGTCAAATTAAGCGCCAGTGACACACATGTAACTAGTGCGGGGTGTTTCGCTTTGACGGTACGGGAGCGCATGCGTCCAATAGATATCAGCAACGGAGTAGGTAGCCTATGCTAACGCGAGGAAAGATCTTTTCAACAAACCTCGAGATACTTCGTGAGGATATTTTCTCGGATAAGTCCGACCAAGAAAGGGAGTGCGAGGTAGCCATGATACCCATCACCCGGCGGTGAGCCTGATATGGTTAAGGGGTTGTAAGGTCGATTTGTCCGTCACAAGATGGGGAACGTGATCAATGAGCATGTCGGCCAACTGCCTGAACGATGATACTCAATGTTGGGTCGCAAAGATACAGTGTGAAATGGGTATGGATAGATGTCATGTACGCCGCGTCATGAGTCGGGTCAGCTGCCTTTGGCTATAGAATGATAAAGCATCGCGCAGCAGAGCTGATAGGGGGAGGCACCTAAAATTTCATGTTGTTAGTTAGTTCAGGACGCCAACAGAAAAATAACTGAGGGTATAAGTAGATATACGATTGGAGAAAGTCCTATAATCGGAGAACTTACTAGCATCTGGAAGTATGGAGGCCGTTTTTATAGCTTGAGGCACCAAGATTCTGGGTATCGCATATGTCAGTTCATGGTGTCAATTCTCAAGAGACCTGTCTAGAACGAGCCGTATTGCCGAACGCCATGGACTGGGACTTGCTACAGACTTTTGGAGATTCTCTATCGAGATATTATCAGTAAGGTTAGATGGAAAGATCATTTAACCTACCTTGGGAATGGTCTGCATGCAATACGCTTTAGCACAGTCATTGCCGCATGATCCCCCGATAGTGATTATAAGCCTAAGAATCCATTGAGTTACAAAGATGCCGTTGCGTAGTTATCGCATGGCCGGCTGCAAAAAAATGGAATAGAACACTATAGGTTTAGTAGTAGTTTAGTAGCCTGCTAGCAACCCAACAGCTATCTCAAGGGGCTTGACAAGAACATTCGTCGGCCATGAAGGGACTAGTTTGGTCAAGCATCCTTAGGTTTGAAAATAAAGGTTTACCCGTCACAGTTGTCACAAACCCATGACAACTACCAGCATCTCTACGAGAGCTCCGCGAATTTCGTTCGCGTCAGTTACACCAAATAATATAGGCACCGTTCGAAAGTTGAACTCTGTCTTATTTCCCATCAAATATAGCGAGAAATTTTACCAAGGAATACTTCTTTCGGAAGTGGAGGATTTCTGCAAACTCAGTACGCGTCTGATTGCTGCTAATTTCGCCAACAGCCTGAATTTGCACTCTCTACAGTCTATTATAACGATGTTCCAGTATGCTTTCTTTTTATTTAATAAAGCGCAGCAAGTAAGACGGCTTCATGTTGGTTCTCAAGGTAGGAACCATCTGTTGCCGCCTTGAGGCGAAAGGGGACGAAGTCAGCCTATATCTCATGACTATGGGAATCCTTGCAGTGAGATTTTTTTTTTGGCGATGGAATAAGACTTACTCCCAAGGACAGCCCTACCGCTCCAGGACCTTGGGTTCACAAAGTCTTGAATCAATAGTGACTGCCGCAGCCGCACAGCGCAAGCCGAAAATAAAAAAGATATACTTGCATGTACAAGTTTCGAATGAAAACGCAAAAAGGTTTTATGGGCGTCATGGATTCAAAGACGTTGGTGTACAAGAAAACTATTACAAGAAGATTATCCCTAGTAGCGCTTGGATTCTTGAAAAGATCCTTCCATAAAAGTGTTAGAAAGGTATGCATTACGAGACAATCCTATACGCTCGATAGAAAAACTAAATGGAGTATTAAAATACCTAGGTCAATTAGTATTTACACTTGTCACGCGAGCTAAGTTATGAATTGAAAAAGAAAGATTATTATAACAAGTTCTATAAGGCCAAAGTCAAGACAAGTCATGGGTCCAGATCAGACACTTACAAGTTTGGAATCAGGGGCAGGTATCATCGACCTTTCCGCATGCTTTGACGAGCTAGGATCATTGTATAAGGTTATGTGGTTACTTCCGAGTCAATAGGCGAACCTGATGCCTCTTCAACGCATCCTTCCTTGTGAAGGTTTTTCCGCATCCGCCATTACACAGATACGGCTTTTCCCCCGTGTGAGTCTCTCGATGCCTTTTCAGGTCGTGTTGTCGATTGAAAGACAGCGCACACAAATCACACGTGAACGGTCGGGAAGGTGTCGCAGGATATTGGGGAGAAATGCTGATTGATTGCGGCTGCGACTGAAAATGCGAAGGCGACTGCTGCGGGATTGCGATTGGCATAGTCTGCGCTGGTACATAGGATGGTGCTTGAGAATGCGATCTTGGCCGCGTTTGCGTGTAGTGCTGTGGCTGCTGCGCTACCTGACCATATGGCGACGGTCCATGGGTATGCGAAACTGAGTGTGAGTGATAGTGGCCACTTCGCTGAGAGGATTGCTGATTACGCATTCCCTGGCTTGATACATGATACATATTGGATTGGGCTGGAGGGCTAGACGATTCGTAAGGTGGATTGGAATAGTATGCTCCTTGATACGGTGCGTCGTTCGCGGGCGCCTGCATTCCTCCGTACGCAGGCTGCATCTGATGCGGCAAATCAACGCCATGAGTACCATGCTGGTATGACGTCGACGAATAGTTGGATGATGAGGGGTACTGCTGACCCCCGTTATTCCACTGAGTAGAATAATGGTAATGGGAAGTCCTTCTATCGCTCATGATGGGGTCAGTTAATGGATATTAACAAAAACTTAGCTCTGGTTTTAATACTCCTCGAGCAATATACTTAATGAATAGATTCCGACATGTTCGCAGGTGTTTTGCAAGCGTCAGGGGAATGACAAGCTAAGTTCACTCAAGAAAAAAAAATAATCTATTCCAGGTATGGCCATGG
Organism: Calocybe cyanea; assembly: GCA_018851305.1. Taxonomy (NCBI): domain Eukaryota; kingdom Fungi; phylum Basidiomycota; class Agaricomycetes; order Agaricales; family Lyophyllaceae; genus Calocybe; species Calocybe cyanea. The sequence goes on from JABCKL010008370.1 coordinate 80,765, forward strand.
CCCGTACCTGATGCCTGAGACGAGAAAGTCTTTGAATTCTGCTCACCAGTTTGGACATCCCAAGGTGGTTAGTAGCTGGCGAGTACACTGATGACCGGTCGTGATAATCTAAGATCATCATTGCTGGTAGCTTCACCAATATCAGGAACGCTATTCCGATTTCAGTCAACTGGCTTCCAAGCTGCGTCAGCTTCTCTCTGTGTTTCGGCCAGAGACCCTGACGGTAACGATGGTGTAGCAATGGTCTGCACATACTTAGCAATTTCTAACTCTAAGCCTTGTCTAAAAAGACACGTTCATGAGTATATTTGTCTGCTTTACCTCCTTCAGGAATACGGTACCTGAATATCTGCGTTACGACGAACTAATCATCAGACGCGTACTCGGAGCCTCATATCCCTGCAGCAGTTCCTTGCCTTCAAAGAAAATAAATGACTCTTGAAGGTACAACCGAAGTAGGCAGTAACTCCCTCAAACCGTGACCGGTGTACGATGCCATAGGTATATTCAGGCACTTGAATTTATCATCGTCTGGAGTGCATCTTTACGAGAAACACATCAGCATGACGTTGGCGGCTCCGAATCGATATTCAACTTTTGTAACATTTTCAGAGGCGCTTCGACATCCCTTTCGGGCTAACCAACGACACAAGGGCTTCGCCGTCGTGGCGCTGGTTAAGCAATCGAGGCTTAGGTTCGTAAATCAATCTTTTCGATCATCGTCAAATGTCAATTCAAGGTTCCGAGACTGCTTGGGCCCCGCAGGGATCCCCGATTGGTTAACCAGGACTCTTTCGAGAGTTGGCACCGGAATAGAGGCGTGAATGCACAAGTTCAAAGTCGCAGAACCGGCATTTACCCGACAGACAGCTCGATCAGCATTAACTCTGACGGAGGTGTGCCCTGCCTGTCTTTTTTAGCGCGTGAAGAACATATTTCGGTGAGTGTGAGCGCGTAGCTATGGAAAAGGACAAACAAGTTGTTGCATCTCGTTAGTAATTTATCCTAAAAATGACCCTCTGTAAGGAGAAAGCCTTCCTTGCCCTTAAAAAGAGGGCTGAACGGCTCCGTCGAAATCGGTCGTGCCTTGGATTGTAAACCACTCCCGATATAAATAATACAAAACAATATCCTGACACAAGGAACCTGAGACTATTCCTAGTCTCCCACCTTCACGTTCCATGTCTAAGCATTCCAGACCAGAATCGCCGCTGAAAACACCTTCAAAACGCAGAATAAAAAATCAGGATCAGCTGCCATTATCCCAATTTTTTTCAACAGCCAGGCCTGACTTAGATGTTAACCAATTGGTCTCTCCAAGTGGAAGACCCCCTGCTACCCAAACACCCGCGCGGGAAGTAATTGATGTCGATCTCCTTGACTTTGCCGATGGTGTCACTCTGTCACCGCCTGAGCCAACTAAAGAATTCCGTCAAGAAAACACCCTGACCGCTCGGACCACATCAGCAATGACGATATCCACTAATGATGAACCTATGACCTATGATGATATGACTGTTGACCCTGCGACGGGTTTCAATCAACAGAAACCTTGGACCTCTCGATCGACGCCGTACTCTTTCCTAGCCCATACACTGTCTACACTAACTCAGACACGTTCTCGTATCGTCATTAGCCACGTTCTCACTAATTGCCTGCGCACAATCATTATCCACGACCCAGATTCGCTCCTACCTACCATTTATCTGCTATCGAACACTTTGAAGCCTCCTTATTCCTCTGTTGAATTAGGACTGGGTCCCTCCATAATCTCGCGTTCCATTCAATATATCTCTGGTTTAGCTGCCCCAGCCCTTAAACGACTATACAACACCCTGGGGGATGCTGGCGACGTCGCTTTTGCTGCTAAATCAAATTTACGCACCCTCTTCCCACACCCACCCCTACTTGTTAGTTTTTTTTACCAGTCGATGTTGAAAATCGCGAGTTGCAAAGGACAAGGCACATCCAAAGAGAAGCAGAAGATTGTTGAGAAGTTACTTCTTTCTGCGACTGGTGAGGAGGTCCGATTTCTCGTTCGCACGCTATCTCAGAATCTTCGGGTTGGCGCTGTAAGAGCGTCAATTCTTTCTGCCTTGGCTCACGCAATGGTCTTGATACCCCCCGATCAGTTCATTGAAGGTATACGACCTTCATTGTACCATGTATCAGCTAGTTTCTTTGATGAGCTTGCATATACTCCTCTCATCAACGGTAAAAACACAGACCCAGCTCGAGAAGAACTTTCAAACAGGTTCACACAAGCTGAAAATCTTATCAAACGGATATACGTTCAACATCCCAATTACGACCACATCATACCGGCCCTTCTTCAAGCAGGATTGGATGGATTGGAAGAAAGAGTACACCTCGCTATAGGTTGTTCACCCGTCAGCAGGGCACCCAACGACGTTCTCACCGCTTCTCTATCCTTAGGTATACCACTACACCCTACCCTGGGCTCCCCGACACGTTCTCTAGACGAAGTTTATCATATTACACAGGATCGTCCCTTTACGGCAGAATTCAAGTACGATGGCCAGCGCGCCCAGATACACGGGTCGATAGAAGGGGGAAATGTTTCGGTTCATCTTTTTTCTCGCCATCTTGAAGACATGACAACCAAGGTAGACGTGCTTTGTTACACTGTGAAAAGACGCTTAAACATCGGCCAGTACCCAGATGTTGTATCACTCGTGGAGGTTCTGTTCAAGAATCACGTCGCGGTGTCCTCATTTATTTTAGACGCTGAGATTGTCGCCATTGGTCCCGACGGAACCCCCAAATCATTCCAAGAATTATCCAACCGTGCGCGTAAAGATGTGGAACTCGAAGCTGTCCGGGTCTCCGTAGCTGTATTCGTCTTTGATATAATGTACCTCAACGAAGAGGTGCGTAATAACAATTTTGATGGACAGCCATCTACCATATACAAGAATAGGTATTACTGGGACGCAGCTTTCGAGAGAGAAGGGCACTATTGCGGGCAAAATTACCACCTCTTAATCTGCCAGACAAACAGGTGGCTCGTTTCTATCACGTAGAGAGTTGTTCCAGTGCGGAAGGCAGAGGTGCAGTCGAAGCTTTCTGGCAAAAGGCTATCCAAAGCCGTTGTGAAGGTTTGATGATCAAGGTCAATGCATATTCGAGCTCATTCGCAAATATACATCCTTACATTCATATAGCTCCTCGATAATGGACCTCCGACGGAGGATGATGACCAAAAAATATCTCACTCTCGGCGAAAGCAACTACCAGCTACTTATGAGCCTGATAAAAGAACTTTTTCTTGGCTCAAGCTTAAGAAAGACTATGTCAGTGGTTTGGGGGATACGCTAGATCTGATCCCTATCGGAGCCTGGCATGGCAATGGGCGTAAAGCGCAGTGGTGGAGTCCCATACTTCTGGGAGTGTGGGAACCTGAATCTGGGCGGGTTGTAGCCGTATGTAAATGCATGTCAGGTGGGTAATATCCCTCTAAAGTGTAAAGAGAGAGATGGTTCACATTAGTGTAGGATTCTCTGATGTTTTCTACAAGGTACGGTTTTCCAAACAGAATCCGACGTGTATTACCCCTGACAGGGTTCCTGCCACTAGGGATTAGCAGCACGTTATGAATTGTCTGAGGCCTCGGAAACTTGCTCAAGACAACCTCTTGGGGAGTACGATGTCGGCGGTTAAGTTACCATTCAATGTCGTTGTTTGCTGTTCCTGAAGAGTATTTCAACATTGAATATTTTAGGGTTCGCGCCAGATGTATACTTTAAGCCAACAGAAGTATGGGAAATCCGCGGAGCTGAGTATGTACCTTTTTCTCCTCTTTTGATCTCAATCACTGAGCGTTTTGTAGCATTACCCAAAGCCCAGTTTCTGTGGCTGCAAAAGGCTTAGTATCGGGGGCTCGGGGGCTCAGTATCCGCTTCCCAAGATTTCTAAAAGTACAGAACGACAAATCAATAGAGCAAGCAAGCACACCAAGTTTTTTAGCTAAGATGTGGGCAGACCAGCAAGCGACAGGGACAAACCAGGGAAAGGGTGATGAAGGCGAGCTCGTTGATATTGACTCGGAGGAACTACCCGAGCAATCAGACGAGGAAGGTGATCTCGACCTGTAATGACAAGGAACTTCTCCATGCGGTTGAATGGATAGGGGTACAAGACAAGAATGTCGCGCAGCTGCTCCTGCCCAAGAACCAGATAGCTTAACTTCATGATCGGTTTTATATTTCCTTACACTGCTTCCCTGGCACCAAGCACATCATTCGACGAGTGCAGCTACCCAGCCACGACCCGTACTTATGGCGTTTGGCAAGAACTTGGTTGAAATGAGTCAGTCACTCTAGTCGAGTTCCTAGTGCATATACTTCATCATCCATTGGATTGAGCCCATGTGCGTTTGTCTGATTCAAATTGGTATGCGTCGTCGACATCAAGTATAGCGGGGCCATACAAACCAAAAAAGATAAAGACTGACGCTTTGAGTGTTTTTTGGCAGGACCATTTTGTGGCTCCGCGACGATGCTTCAAAGCGTTCTTGTACAATACAACTTATAAACTACGTCCTTTGTGCTGTAACGTTATCACAATCTAGACGATATTTGCAACTCAAAACATAAATATGGCATCAGGGCGGATGTAAGTATGCTATTCTATCGACTATTACACCCCAGATATGGAGTTTCTTATAAGCAACACCTCCAATACACTGCACTACATAGACAGCTGATTGGCCTTGCGGGATGCCGGTGGTAGAAGCAAACGCGATTTTTTTTGAAAGAAAGAAAGGAAAAAGGTACAGACAACATAAGCCAAGAGCTGCAAAATGCAAAAGATGGCATATAGGCGCCTTTTCATACTTTATCTCCAGGGATGCATGGGTGGTGAGCTTTCGGGTGATGGTTCGTTTAACACTCCTCGAACGATTGGTGGGTCGGCTGTGAGGCCCCGTGACAAAGAGCTATATTACCGGTCAATGAATCCGGAAGCAAGGGAAGCTCAATAGCTTCAAGTCGAGCAGCGCAAGCCAATAAATTAAGGAGATGATGTTTATCTTACTTCAAACCTAGGAGCCATAGAACTTAATAAAATTAATGTCAGGAGGGAACCAGATCCCTTTGGCCTTGAAACAGAGTCTGAGCAGGGATTCTTCATGGCCCTCCGCCCCGATGGAAGGTTACAAGAGGGGCGTCTATCGCTCGCTGGCGGCCAGTTACTCCTAAACTTAACACCAGGTACCCCCAGATGACTTTCGTTGGACCTAAGGTAGTACGTCATGCTAATCAATGTCATCTCGAAGTAGCTATGGTAGCGGCATCCCGCTCTTGGGCTGATCATTTCTGTCTGTTGCATTAGTCGTATAACAGAAATCTGCCCTTGCTGTGCGTGGAAAGTAGATGAAGGGAGATGATACCCGGAACGGATATAGCTCACAATGCCTTCGGAATATCGCAATATAAGACAATGATATGCTGTCCCGCATCGCGCTCACACATGCGTCGTCGACTTTGCGCAATGAGCGCACGCTAACATGAGCACATAAGATTACTCGTACTACCATCTGTACATTTGTGTTTAGTAGTGGCGATGTTCTGTTCTTTAGCGAGCCAATAAAGAAAGTATACCTACCAGTCCCGAGAGAGCCATCGGGAGTCACACTGCAGTCACGTAGAGATGAGAGGTCCGTCGCTTCAGTGTCGTTAATTACACGGCTACACGAGGTATAAATGATGTTAGATGTATATATACTACAATAAGGCTTGTGAAGACTCGAATTATTAAACGAAACGAAGGGTGTAGGCCACTGAACAGCGCACGTCTAGAATGAAAGAGCATTCACAATGAGGGCCAAGTTAGCCTTGGAAAATCCATAGCAGCTAGTTGAAAGATCGTAGGGAGAGAGATTTGACCGTAACGCCGCACCACATCAGCCGACTAAACAACAATGAATTACAATGAGTTCAGTTCAAAGGCTCTCGCTTCGGCGGCTCGGCTACTTTAGCGATCTTTGTTACCTGAATTCATGAGCTCTTCGTTGTTAGAGTGGGTCGTCCTCTTTATCGCTGTCGTCACTGGGTTGGCTTTTGAGAGTGTGGAAGATGCTGGTGTGTCTTGCAACGACGTGTAGCGCTGTACTCGCGCATTCACAAACTAACGACATTTTGCAGCACTGATCGCTCGGCGACTGGTAGATCACTCCAAAAATTCGATTGCGACAATGGCGACATTGTACCCTTCAAACGATGAGAAACTTCCAGGTTTGTCTGCATACGCACAACCGTGATTTGACCGATCGGGACATCTCACTGTATATTGCCTGACATGTTATACAAGGCCAACCTTTTGCAATGCAGGAATATTATGCAAGGTAATCAAGGCCAACTCTTGTGAAATTGGCGGCAATAGTGACTTATCTCTTGGTAGCTGCTACCAAAACGGTTCCTTGACCTTACTCTTCCTCCCTATCTCTCGGCACGGTCAAAATCTCATTGGATCCCCAGGTCACTACGCTTCGATCTCAGTGACCTCGGAGTTTCCAGCCGCTCGTAATGCTCGCGTGGCCCTGATGGGCAGTGTGACTGTTCTGAAAGGAGAAAACAACCCGGACATCGACGACATTCGTAGATGTTACATACAAAGACACCCTGACGCAAAGTGGTGGCTCCCAGGTGATAAAGATGGTGCTCATCTCGTAAGCAAGTACAATCATCATTTTTATTACGCCTGATACAAGCCTTCGAGTCTTATTGGGCCCGATTTGACCCACATGTAAGTAATCCCACCACTAAACTGCTAGGAGGCTCATGTTGTAGAGCATCTACTTTGTCGGTGGATTTGGAGGGTAAGGCATTAACGTTCTGGCCAAGTATTATCATTAAAGACATGGGTCTGTCTAGGGAACATTATATCGGCTATATTCCCCTCCTGTTATATCAAACGGCCTTTGACGACAACGAAAGGCAACCCGGATTCAGGTTTCTCCGACAAGATCTATCGTAATTAGTTGCTGTCGACTTTCCACAACTCATGGTGGTTTTGTGAGCTTTTCAGTGCGCTCAGCACTCCGTAGCGAAAGACTCTAGATTTTTGGAAAGTACATCTCGAAATATTACTTCATGATTACCCGCTTTGAAGGCAAGACTCAATATCCGTGCTGCTCCTCCATTGCGTAAGGATATCAGCCAGTCGGTATCTCTTTCTGCTTGCGGGATTTCGGATTGCAACAGACGATACGAGTTCAAAAGCTCGAACTTGATTCTCGGTATGATATCAGGGGAGATGTTAGCAGGTGGAGCGGTCGCATTTTTTTCCAGCAGCTGCTGGATTTCTGCGAATCTCGGCAAAAGAAGATTGTTTAGGGATTCCGTTTTTGAGGGCTTTGTACCAATCCTTTCCTCTTTGACGGCTTCTGCTTGCTTTTGGTGAAGTGCTCTTGGTTGAACGCGATTTCCTGATTTCGGTTGAACTGGGGAATCAGTTAAGAGCTTATAACACATCATGATCTTGAACTTTTGGGTAGCTAGAGATGTGTTCATCCCCGAGAAAAGCATTGATAGCTTTTCCAATCCTGCAGCTGTTAGGTGACTGTAAACTGACGCAACGAACATAGATGAGTCCAGATATTCGGTAGCCGAAAGGTTGATTAACTAGGCGTTGATAAGTCAAAAAGCATACATTACAGGTGTCATCACGAACGAGCATCATCAGCCGAGAACCCAATGTCTGGCGTCTCAATTCAGACTGCTCTAGGCAGTAGAAAACGATACGCAATGGCATTTCTGTATCCCACCTGGGGCCGCTTCCGCTCCTAGGGTAAGGGATTTGTCGTAGGAGGAGATCTGAATGGTAACCTATTCATCATAGGGCGGTAAGAAAGATTTGAATGTGTTTACTTTGCTGGCTTACCGCGTTTGTGAGTGAATGCCATGGCCTCGTCTCGTTCGAATAAAATTATTAGCCACTCAAGGACTGACCACGCATCTTTGCCTACAGCAGATTGTTCCATGTTAAATGAAATTGCGGATACGTCTTCTTCGTCGGAATCATGTGCACGTTTTCTGCCTTTGTTTGCTGCTATGAATTTGGTTTTCCCGGTTTGGGTGAAGCCATCCGTTAAAATATGCCAACAGCTCTTAGCATGTGCGATACACGTTGACTCTGGTCCGATGACCGATTCTAGTGACCCGTCGTCAGTCATGCGTGGCAGACTTTGACTGGGATCGTCACAGAAAGGAAGCGCCTGGGCAATCGATTCTGGGATGTTTGTTATGGCGAAAGATCTCAAGAGACGGCGCGCCGCTAATACAGCCACTTGGGAGGGCAGGCGCTTCTTCAAGACCGTCTTACTCGGAGATGATGGCACGTCAGTGTAAGCTATAGTATCGTGTCCGAGTGGATGTTCTGACTGAAGGGAAATGTAGATGAGTTGTCGGATATGAGATCTTGTATATAACTTCGTGTCATGTTAGGCATAATTAGATAGACATATACTCACACCGCTGGCCTATAGTTCGTTGAACGTAGTTGTTCCAGAACAGCGATCGCCGATTCAAACTGGCCCTCTTCCAAGCACATATCAACTATCCCGCGTTGATGGGTAGTCATTTCACGCTCCATGGATATAGCTTTCAGTTGCCTCGAGTGCAGCGCCATTCGTGGAGGTTGTGGAGTAAAGCAATTATCAAGGATGTGATGTTGCAAACGCGAGATGTCACGCCATGGTAACCGTCACACAGACTCGAAACATCGCGTACAGTGGAAAGGTTCATGGCTGTCAAACTAAAAGATTGCAAAAAAAAAAAGAAAAAAAGAACAATTTATTTGACGCCTTTATATGAGAGTTTTCATACCCCTTAACATTGCGATATGAATACCGTGGCGTAAGGCGGGCGTACGAAGACGAGCGACAACATATACAAACAAGCGCACATAAATTTACATATGATCTCGCGACGGTTACGAAGCAATGGCGGCACCAGTTCTGCGTATCCAACTTGGAAAACAGCTGTGCGCTTTACAAGGTCGAAGATATCTCGCAACCATGGATACCCCTCCCCCAGGACCAGTTGAAACCTCAATACGAGAAAAGGTTGTCCATCACTGTTACTGACCTCATCGTATACATTAACTCGTCGTATCGTCTCCTTACACAGCTGGTTAATAGGTTTCAACCTACGTCGATAACCATCGTGAACGAGTCTTGGAAGCATCGTCACCACGCTGCCATGCAAGCTATAGGTGGTGGTGATGGGCAAACACGTGCGTATATTGCATCATCTTTTGTATGTTATACCTCCCTAGATGTCCAGATTTCTCGGTCCGTATTGTTTCGGACGTCTTTGATGGAAAGGTCAGTACTCTAATCTAATTATATGATCAAAGCAACTCTAATGATCCGTTTATAGAGCACCATCCAACGGCACCGTATGGTGTACACCGCACTGTCAGAGGAGCTCTCTCAAGGGCTTCATGCGCTGTCCTTGAGCACAAAAACAAAAACCGAGATGACGTTGCAAGAGAGCTGACCTATACCGTTCTAACTATAGCATTATGCGAGTCGATGTGGCACACGTTTTTTTTCCTGTTCCGAGGGTAGTTGGCTGAGTCTTAGAGATAGGAAATCAAGGGATGCGATTGCTATAACTAATGATGTACCGGCGTTTGGAAATCGAGTAGATATAGCGTACAATCTTCCTTCACGACGGTCCTAGGCAGCAGAAATATACATCTTGATCGGCAATGGCTTTTTGGTTGCACGATCTACGGATCAGCGCGACAATTAAGCAGTATCTTGCAACTACATATCCAACATCAAAGCGGTACAGGCTCTCCCGTGTTCACCTCGACCATGGCTGTGTCCCATCAATGGTCGGCAGCTCAGGAGCCTAGAAACCAGCACCCGATATATAGCCACCATGAAAAAATGATTCACAACTTATTTACCAAATTTTCGACTCGTGCCACTCACTACCATGACTTTCCCATCGGAAAACACCCGCCAACGATATGATACAGAACGACCGACACTTCCCCCAATACGCGATCTATTCAATGGTGAGCTTCTCAAATTTTGTACTGTATGAGGAGTCATGAGTGCCATAGAATTACGAACATCTCATGCTTCACCGTCGATGACCCTGGCGCGCCTGCGCGTTAGCGAAGAATATATTAACCCACCCGGCCGTGTTTCGACTAACAGTACTCCACCTACGCAAATGACATCCCAGCATCCGAGAGAACAATCAAGACCACAGACCCCATTGCTCTACCGACATGATCCATATTATCATAATCGACACTCGTTGTCGCTATCTCCCAGTGCACATCGTGGCCGCGAGGGTCGCGAATCACTTGAAAGTTTACATGACGCGCACCTTCATGACCCCTATCGGTCGAACGCTCGTTTCCCCCCACTCCACCTTCCAGAGCCTCGTGGATTGCCGGGATATGTCACACAAGAGCATCCAACGCAGATGCAACCAACTAGGAGCCACGTCATTCCGAGTCATGCGCGTGATTCTAAGCTTGCAAGGTACCCATACGCAGAGGGTATGTTTATATTTTGTACACCATTCATGTTGCAGTCAATTTGGAAAATTCAGCAGGACTTTCACGGTGGCCCGATGAGCGCTACACCAGGACCACGGCTGAGGTCACAGATGATGAGAAAACTCCGATAGCGGGAAGCAGTAACTCTTCCGTAGCTATTCCTTCTCACTTGTGGAAAGCTTCAGATGATAACGCGGCGACTTCTTCAAGATATGAATGCAATTACTGTGGAAAGGGCTTCAACCGTCCAAGCAGCCTGAAGGTAGTTGCAATGACACGTTTCCCTGACGATTCTTATCTCCTTTTTGTAGATCCATCTCAATAGCCATACTGGAGCAAAACGTTTGTCTCAGCAGTTCGATGTGTCCATCATGCTCTAATTCACAGTCCTTGACAGCCTTTGTATGCCCGGTGGAGAGCTGTGGTCGCAGTTTTAGCGTCCTCAGTAATATGCGTAGGCATGCTCGTGTACATGGGCAAACTCAGCAGCTGCATGCAGAGCCCCTGACTAGCGACGACGAGAGCGAGCGATCATTTTCGGCTCGCCCATCAGCTACTTCAACTCGTTCTCATTCTCGCGATGCTGAAACATCGGCACCCCCTCATCGTCGCCGAAGTAGCACTGCATCTGTTTCCAGCACAAGCTCACGCCGAAGCCATGCTTCGGACGAAGACAGGACGAACCGCGGTGCTCGACCCGAAAAACGTTCTCGTCGTCAACCAAGATAACGAGACTCATTACGATCATGATTTGATCGCTTCTCTCAACAAAACATGACTTCACGAGCTTCTGTGTCATCTTATATATATCTTTATTCTAATTTTACCAGCCTTTCACTTGTATTGCTAATAATCTACCATCACTCCGTTGTTTGTATTCTAGCCTCACTCGCGTGAACTGCCACATACGATTTTGTTGTAGCTTTGACACATTGTATCCAACCACAATATAATAGTCCTTACCTAGTAGCTTCTGACACCATTCATATAACGCGCATTCATGACAGATGGGTAATTCATCGCCTCAAGGCCGTTACCGAGTCTTGTCCTCAGACTCCGTTGTCCACACATCCTCCTAAGGGGCATTGAAATTTTGTAAATTCCAAAGACACATGTGTTTGACTCGTGTACTTGCGCGTATTTTTACAACGGAATGTAGATCTTAATCGCTCCCGTCTCGGAAGATGTCCGTCCAGATGTACATCGCTCGTAAATATCACATCATCGATAAGATCAGCTATCATACAAACGAAAGAAGTATCAAAACGAGGTCAACAGTAGATTGAGAATTAGAACGGTGTCGAACGAACGTCCATGTCGTAACAGTCGTAGAGATCATTTCCTAGAATTACATAGACATCGCACGGCCTTTGCCAACTTCGCGTGTTTCTCGAACGGCCGGTCGACCCCTAACTGTCTCCTGTCCATAGGTGTCTGGCAGAGCGTCAAAAGCTTTATCGGCCCTGACGTAAGTGACTGCACGAGGGCTCTTGTGAGTGAAACCAACAAAGGCCAAAGCTTTGCGGGCATCTAAGATCTCCGCGCCATGTACTTTGTCACGCAACATTGGATCTCGGGTGGCGTCAGCAGGTGCGCCGTTCGCAGGTGCTAATGGCTGAAGATACAGTGCTTAATATACGGAGATAATTTTCATTTCGTTGGTTATGACGAACCTCGGGGGGAATGTCTGAGTCGAAATGTTGGGTATCTTCAGGGTTGCGAAGTTCAGGTTGATATGGTGCGGGATAACGATGAATGTTAAACCAATCAATGCCATTGAAGAACGGATGAGCCTAAGTTGGCTTGCGTTGAGGATCATATATTAGTAGGCTTGGCCATTGTAAATACCTTTATGAGATGAGCACCGTCACTGCCTAGAGCGGGGGTAGGGTGAGGAATGAAACTACTTCGTCTACTTTGCATTATGATGGAACTGGGTCTCGAAACATGGGCTGACGGCTGTGAACCTAGACGGTCCTCAGGCTCACAAAGGAGCTGCTGCATGAGATTTACACCTTCATGCGATACACGAGGACGCGAAGGGAAACGTAGCGATTGCTTCCAGTTCAGAATCTTCTGTCTCGTAACATGCCGCTAACATGACGTGAGTTGCACAAGGGTATAGATTTTCTGGAAATTGGGCTTACCGAGTTGCTGACAAAGGGGGGGAAGCTAATATCTTGTGTCAGTGATGCCTGTGATAAATGTTGAACCCGGACATACCCGTATAAACATTCAAACATTATCACCCCGAGGCTCCACCAGTCACACGAGAAGGAGTAGCCCTGCCCGCGAATAACTTCAGGAGACACTACATAGTAAGACCATGCTTAGGACATCAAAAAGGCGGATTATGGAAAATTGAAGACGCACTATATGAATTTGTCCCACATCTTATTTCTCGAGGTGAGCAAAGTGTGACGGGGACAATCAACATCCTTACACAGAATACGCCAACTATCAAACATTCTGTTGACGAAGACTAATTTTCAATGAGGAAACATACGCATACCTTTCTCCTATTCTTTTCCCGCCATGTAAATATACCTTGGCCCTCCGCGTTACCCATCAAGAGTTCAACATCCCTTCGACTCAAGCGTCGTGTGCCTTTACCATCTGCAATACCGTTACTGTCCTCCAAGTCAATTCCATGTTTGCGCAGCAGTTGTAATCGTGACTGCTCATAATCTAAGCAGTGTCAAGTTGGTATCAAATCAGCGAAGGGAAAAACTATACAGGAGGTATCGTGAGCCCAATGGAGATCGGTCCTTTTTCGAATAAAAGTCGTAAGACAGAGATATCCAAAAATACAAGAAGGACCTGTGCTGACGCGAGACCAAAGTCACTGAGTTTGATGTGACCTTGTGGGTCAAATAGAAAATTCTATAGTTTGAAAAGGATAGGTAGAATGAATGTCCGGCTTCATCCATGTGGTTGGCCAGGGACTTACGTCGGGCTTTATGTCACGGTGGATGAATCCATGCTTATGACAAGATTCGATAGCGAGGATCATCTATGACCAGGACATGAAAAATGTCCCCTGAAGAAGTTGATGGAGTGCTGGGAATATCACCCTACCTCTGCCACGTAGAAGCGAGTAAAATCCTCGTCAAATACATCCCTTTCTATCAAAAGGTTGAGTAGATCACCGCCGCCCATATATTCAAGAACCTGCATTGACACCGACAAATGAAATCGAAATGAAATCAGCTCTCCAAATTGTATTTGTTAGTTCTCATGAGCTACTGACCAAATAGAGATAATCCCGATCTTGGAAACTATAATAAAGTCTTACTATCCACTCAGCACCGGTAGTTGATTTGACCATAGACGCGGATTTGAGAATGTCACGCTCCGCACGTACGTGACCCTCCTGACCCTTACGCAACATATCCACCTTGCGTAACTATCATTCTGGAGTAAGAATAAAGGGATGGGGGGGAATGAAACGCCACTACCTGCTTCATAGCATACAAATTACCCGTTGATTGTTCTTTCACCAGGGAAACGACGCCAAAAGCACCTTGATAATTTAATGAGAGCTTGCCAGGATGATCGGCATGCAAGCGAAGAACAAACCGTGTCCAATAGTCTTGAGCTTGGCAAAAGCGCTAGCATCTACTTTACTTCTTCGTTCGCGAAGGTAGTCAGTTTCGTTCTGTCGCCAGCGCGCTCGTAATTCCTCTTTCTGTGCCTGAGTGAGGTTCATTTCCATCATCTCTTTTTCCATTGCTTTTCTACGCTGCTCGCGGGATGGAGGGTGCCGAAAAAGCGGAAAGTAGAGGTTCTCAAAGTAGATTCGGGCTGAGACAGCTTTGTCCAATGTTGCCAAAGAAGGTATTATTTTCCTCGGAGCAGGAGGTGGCTCTTTGTGGTCTATAACCTGTACCTGAGTACCTTCTTCTTCGTTTTCTTGAACTTCTGGATGCGCTTGTAAGCCCCCGCCCCATCGGATGATGGAGTTGCCTGGACGTCCAGGGAGACCATCTAGATAGGAAGGTCCTGTATAAACATTCTCTCCGGCTGCTGTGGTCAGGAGCGACGAAGTCGTCGTATTTGAACCAATTCCATTGACAACCCGGAGCTCACCGCGAACAGCGTCATCTAACCAATCGTTTCGAATTGTATTGGAGGAGTTGATGACTTGGTTGATCGCTCTCGCTTGGTTGTTCTGACGAATACGGTTCTTAATGGGGTTTGCCCAGCGTGGATCTGTCGAACCTTGTGAAATTAGACTCAGGAGAACAAGCGCTAGAAGCCTGACCGCCGAGCTTCCCTAGTCCGTCAGGCCCCCATCGTGTGAGCAGAGCCTCTAGTTGATCTGCATCAGAAGCATGCACAAGGTGTCTAGGGTACGAGAAAGAAGGTTAAGTGAGGCAGCATGAGAAACATGGTGCGGAAAACGCACACAAAGCCCGTTGGCTTTGACACCATATCCTTGCTTATCCTTCGGCCTTTTTTCAAGGCAGCCGCAGGTGGTGATGCTTTCGTTGAACTAGGTCCGATATTTTCGTAGCGTGGCCCAGCTAAGACAGGATCCGGTGGAGGTGGCGGCGATGTGGATGCACCCCAAAATAGTCGTGAAGGTGAGGGGGTTGGTATCATGGACAAAAGATCATAGAATCCTTTGTGAAGGAGAGTGCCTGCTGGTATACTGGATGCTGGTGCATCATACATGTTAGGTGGTTGAGGAGCAAATTGAGGGTATGTATAAGGTACGAATTGAGGGTCCATATTAGTAGGTAAATCAGGGGGGGGATAATGATTTCGATTATTGGGTCTCGCGCCCATTGGCCTTCGTGATGGAGGCAATTGAAGACGTGGATCCATAAGACTGATTAAAATGTGGCGCAAATATAAGACAGAATAATTAGAGATGCATGCTATTGCCCATACAGTAGGCTATAGCACTTGATCAGAGTCAAGCAGGTTTGGTTCACGTGGGCGATGATGATGATTATCTTATCTTATCTAGAACAATATCGTGTGACGATCTTGTCACGCTTATTGCACCCTGCCCAGGGAAGAATATAAAAATATTTGATCGACAGTCCCTAAAAAAGTGAGCTGAAACTGAATCGCTTCCAGGTCTTCCTGGTACTCTTATATGTATCGAGATCCAGCTCGCCTCCACGTTTAATGGATGCGTAACATAACCGAAGAAGCACCGATCAGTTTTTTTGACACCTAGCCGTCCCAATGCCCAGTACCCAAACCGGGTGTGAATGCGGCCAGCACAGCTAAGCGATCTGCTCTTTTTTTTTTTTCTTTTTTTTTTCTTTCTTTTTTTTTTCAGAGCTTTGCGCAGTAAGTAGGTGAAAGAATATGTTGATCAGTCCAACCCCAAATCACTTCGTGGAGCTGAACCAGTCTATCCCCCTTTTCTCGTTTAACACGAGGCCCCCGCACAGGTCTAGGCGCCAACCCAATGAGACGCGTGTTGCGAAATGTCGTGATTCTTTTTTGTGCTTCGGCCAGACGGCTACGTTTTCAAACCCTGCGAAGCTTCTTTGGTCCTCTTCCCAAACGGACAATAACAACCTGTTCTTTGTATATCCCCTGTACTCTGGAGCCGTATATATAATCGGCCGGGTTTAGGCTTTTGCCACTGGCACTTAACGCGTGTTAAACACTAACTTCCTACCTCAACCTTACCTCGTGGAAACTCCAGTGCATGTTCATCCTGTGCTATCCCTGATCGTTTGAAGCTGTCTTATCGAATCTGACAGTCGCCGTTGACGGTTCTGGTCGGGTCTGCCCTCGTGTTCTCTGCTACTTAAATCCTGCGATCCTTTCAGTTTCAATCCACTTGCTAATATTCCCTTCTTGTTTTCTTATAACTATCTACTTCCTTAATATGTCGAGCTCAAACGATCGCTATTTCGGTACTAGTTACAGCAAATCACGTAGAAGCTCTCCAGATCATGCCCAAGGTGGTTTTTTTCAGACGGGACAGGGTGGGCGAACTGTGCTCCCTCCTATTTCTTCAGCTTTTCCAACCTCACGTTTTCCAGGTCTGTCATTCTATTGGTGTTCAAACACACTGCACTCAATTGAATTCTCGTAACAGTGCCCGCATACTCAAACCAATACACCCCTCGTTCTTCACCAGCAAGATATGAGGTTAATCAACAAGTCTTATACCACTATGCCTGTAAGTTCCTCATTACTTGCTGAATATGACAGTGCCGCTATTATCAATCAGCTCCAGAGCCGGCATCATCATACCCCATCTACGAGACTCACGAACGGTACCCTACGCCCTGTCAAAGCTACAGTTATACTTCGAGAACGCCCCCATTACCCACGAACCATTCTGACAACAGAAAGCTACCACCTTTAGCCACAAACACCAGCGCTGGCTGGACTACAGCATATATGCCTATAGCATCTAGTTACCAAACAAATGCTTCTGGCGGCATTCGTTCACCGACAGCGTCTTATCCCAGCGCATACGCGTATCCAACTGTCGCTCAGAGCGGAGCCTACACTTATTTGCCGACGCAAGAGCACGGTCATGTTCATGTATCATCGATGAACCCATCAAGTCATATGACCCCCTATGAAGGCACAGACCTATCTCGCGGCGATCATCATCGTTCATCGTCCCCTTATGGCCGTAGCTCCTCTCACGTATCACCACCAGCGTATACGCCACCCCCCGTCTCGCCAACCTCACCAGAGGAGTCCACGATCAAGAAGAAGAGAAAACGTGCTGACGCTCGCCAGCTCAAGGTACTCAATGAAACCTATGCAAGAACTGCTTTCCCATCCACAGAGGAACGGCTCGCCTTAGCCAAAGAACTGGACATGTCAGCTCGCAGCGTGCAGATCTGGTATCTCGCTCTTTGATTCCCAAAGGAATGCTTCTAACTCATAAGCAGGTTCCAAAATAAAAGGCAATCCATGAGGCAAACGAACCGCCAATCCTCTTCAACAGCGCCTACTTCACAATCGTTTACCTTGACCAATCAAGATATATTAGAAGATTTGGATTCAGTGCCGATGGCTTACCCGAATGCCATGACAGTTACCGATGCTCAATACGCGTCAAGGCACTCGCCGGACACCACTCGGTCCGTCACATCACACTCGTCGTCCCATCGTCGTACCCGACATGAAGATTCTGTTGAGAATCGCAAATGGTTTTGATTTAACACTCCTAGACCATCCACATAGTTACACCCGCTCTTTTCGATCATTTATCTTGCTTCCTATATACCCGAATGGAGGCTTTGCCTCCTAGCCTACGCATCTCCGCATTAATCGTCTCCTTAATTCCTAGACACTTATGTATATACCCGATCAGGTTGATTTAGTTTTCCTTCTTGTATCTATCAATAGTCACGTCCCACTTGCATCATGGCACTCACTAGTTTATTTTATGTAATTATCCTTCTCTCAAGTCAGCTTGACACTTGCTACAAGTTCTCCTATCTTCAACATCACTGATCACTTGAGCGGACGATAACTTCCATGCAAGTGTCCTATCACCTTTGATGTGTCGGGCGGTTCTTGAAGTTCGGCGAGACGCTCGGCTGTCTCCGATCCATATGCGCACTCGAAAGAGACAAAAATTTTCGAGCGATGGTCCTATTCAAATGTGTGGCGATGCTCAGAGTGAATGAGCAGTCATTCCATACATCGGAATCCGCCACCAGCCGAGTCAATGCCTGGCGTGTCCTGAGATACGATAGAGTAGTTACTGTATCGAACTCGAGGACTAACATCTGTAGTCGCAGATTTACTCGTATCTTAAAACTGTCCCGAGGTGCACACAAAATTAAATACAATACGCTAGTCCGTCGCAGACGGGTTCCAACCGACGAACGTCAAAATAGGTCATAGTAATATGGAAGGACTATCAGCGGCGCAGCACTCCCAACACGATATCGTACTAATGAGACATCCGTCTAATTAGTTGCCGCGAATTCAGGCGACAAAGACTTGATGGCTGACTCGCGACAGAAGTAGCAGCCGCGGAGGAACTGGGAATCCGACTAGTTCCGGCCGTAGCTGTTGGCCTTGGAGAAGTGACAACTGGGTTTACAGTAGTCACTTTTCCACCAACGCCGAACGTGGGTGGTGGTGGTCCAGGAATGGAGAAGGTGCCGAAGTCGCTATATATATTTGGCCATGTGACATTTGAGTACAGCCCTGGAATTGAGACTAGCTCATCCTCCGACGGCTGACCGGCTTCTGCACCATTGACTTTGACTTGACTGTCTGATATGAAAAAACTCATCACGCTCGATGGAGTTTGTAAACTCACGCGCAACTCGGATAAAACTGTGGTGTGACGGAGTGAAGGGCTATGCTTGAACATTGAATGTTGGTCAACATTACTTGGACATCGGCCCGACTCAGACTTACATCTCGTTGCGCATCAGCTGAGTGTTCCGTAGTGTAAATAGGAGCTCAAAAATAAAGCTGCTGGCACGCTCACATATTGGCCTGACGCGAGCCCTTTAGGAATTGTCGATACCCATGAGTTGTTGTCTTAGAATATACGTGTTTAGTAGGTAGAGAAGTGCAGACACTTGATACTTGCTCGCTCGCAATTTGTCGGCGGCCCACTGGCGGGTTGCAGGGTCGTAACCTGATGCATCGACCTTGAACCATTTAGCGTCACTGGCTAAAAAAGTGGTGCAGTCGCTATTACATGAGGCCATGTATGTTGATACTGGGCCTTGATGGTCTGTATGTGCCATAAGAACCACATTAGGTTTCGAAATAATGACCTTCACCTGCAGGCCACTAATAGTGTTGAGTGAGCACAAGCTAAGCGTGGGTTTGGCTAGTATATAAACTGATAGTGCTTACATAGGCCCACCGAAATATGACCTGGTTTCCTGCAGTAACATCTGCGACAAGTGGGGTGCCATCGTTTCCACCCTGATGACAGGGTAAGTTGGGATCGTCTACGGCGACTAAGAGCATAACGGTGAGGCCAGATGCGAAGCTTGCGATGATTCAGTTAGTAGTACAAACCAAACCCATCATTTGGTATCTTGCGGACAATCTTTGGAGGAGATGCGGTATATCTGGCATACATCTATTTCAGGTATACACTCGATTATTGAAATGGCTCGGAATCAGTACGGGTCGGTGAACGGATTCCAGCCTGAGAATTCCTGGTCATTAATGACAAGACTATGGACGAAGCCATGACCTGCCACGCTTGAAAAGCCGTTGAAGATCCAGATGAACAAGAGGACTGATGCGGTAAACATCCTGGAGAGCAGAATTCTGAGATTCCAAAAACTAGTTCTAGCCACGTCTTGAAGCCGCGCATGATATACCAACAGTCAAGTAACACGAGGCGGACTCAACGGTCAAACGAGGCTGATGTTAGATACACATGCCTAACCATTCGGTGGGAGTGCATGTGGAGTACATGATTTATCCCCGGACCGTGAATGCAGTGTAGTTAGTAGTTCGTTCTACACGAGCTAGTAGCGTCAGCTTGAAATTGGGCCAAGTTGATGATAAAACACGACATCCAGCTGTCAGCGATTTATCTGTTCCCGTTCTTTGATCGTCAATGCTTCTTAACAATCTAGAAAATGTTCCACAGTGGATAGATAGGAGCGCAACGGTCTGATCAATGACTTGTACGGTATTGCAGTAGACCAGTGGCGATGGTTAGCATCAACCTTGCCCCAGGTTGTCTTACGTAATTGGCTGACCGTTGCCTATAGTGCATGGCACGACATGCAGCGATCGAATACTCACCTACCACGAGCCTCAAATGTAGATACAGATCGCGCTTAAGGTATGCGCAGCTGCCAAACTACATAAACAAGGTCGTGCTCAATATACCACATCTAGGTAGTGGAACAACAACTTCGCCACTTGAAATATTTGTCGCCGAAAACAATGCCAAGAGGATTGCACCATTATTCATCATCGGTGTCTTCAGGTTTTGGACCGCCCTCTGTCAACCATCGGAGCTTGCGTAGTCGCCTCCGTTCTTCACGAGCCTTCAGCTGATTGCGCGTCAGCTTTTTTTTCTTAGATATAACTCCCGTCGATAGAGAAGCGGCTTCATCTCCGCTAGCTACAGGTGTACCGGCTGCAGATACTACAGGCGTCTGGAGCCTTGACCTTGCTGGCGTGTTGGCCCCGCTCCCTTTTGGGGAACGTGAATCTAGGAAGGCATCATCAAGCACCGCAGATTTTCCTTGGGAACTCATATGGCCTGATTCAATGTTCCAAATTTCCGGACCTAAAGCGTTTTCTAAGACAAAATCAAGGCACAAAATTATGTAAAAAATACGAACAGAGAGCGGAAACGAATTCGTTATTGTGAGAGATGATGACCTAGCTCGACCAGCTTTAGCATCTGTCATCCAACGAGAGCCGCTGTACGCTTACAACTGCACCTGCCCAATCTCTGATTGCGATAGCTAAGCCACCAAGAGCTTCGCGGTCGAGAAAATTAGTGGGTTCGTCGAGGATACAAATCTACACTGGTATCACAACAAACGTAGAAGCTCGAACACTTAATGGACATACTTGAGGGTTGTTCCACAGACATGCGGCAATGACTAATTTGATCTTTTGACCTATATTACAAGATAAATCAACTTTACGTCGAAATGTGAGCATCTTACCACCAGATAAGCCGGAAATTTCATTGTATTGAGCTATATCTCCATCTAATCCGATTTGTTCTAGATGTTGACGGACGAGATTCGTACTCGTTTCGCGAGAGCCAGCCCCTTCTCGCGACGATTCAAGATCGTCAAACTGCTGTACAGATTTCACGAAACCTTTCTTGAGCAGATCATCGCGAGACACCCAAGTGTTATATTTATGATCAAGACCGCGCCACTTGACTTCGTATTGGAAGGACTTCTTAAATTTTTGGCGGCCCATAATTAACTGTTCTGAACGATTGGATACGGTCGGAACAAGACGAAAAAAAAGTACGAACCTCCAACTTGCGTTTCGAGCCGTCTCTTCCAATCCAGTCAGTGTCAAATATACGCTGCTCTTCAGGCGTCAAAACACGGGTCTCTTTCTCTAAAAGTTCCCCTGAACAGTTTATATCAGTGCATTAGATTGCGACGTTCTCCCAAAAGAATACACGATTCAAGACCTACGGTCATGCCCATCCTGGTACCGCCACTGAATATAGGCAATGGGTGTCTTTTCCAAATGATGCTCTGAAACTTCTGTTAGGCGTAGCTGATCGAACTATAGACATGAGCCTCATCACCTATGTGGTGTGTAGCGTGCTGTGAGACATAGCCAACACGCAGAGAAGGATGTTTATAGACTGTGCCCATTTGTGGCGACATTTCCCCCTTGGAGATCAAAGGTGGTTAGATGCTGTTCAACTTCAATTGTTGCACATACGGTGAGCAGTTTGACCAGTGTCGACTTTCCAGCACCATTTGGCCCAACTATACCGACACGGCTGAAGTTTCGTTATATATCTAGTTGCATAGTTTCGGCAAGAAACCAACCTTGACAACGAGAGCGCACAGGTGACGTTGTGCAGGCTAGGTAAACTATTGCCTGGATACGTGAAGGTGCAGTCAGATAACTTGAGGATGACACGGGTGTTACTTCGAACACCCATCAGGTAACCGGGCGGTGGGAAAGAAAATTTGACGGATGTGGCTGCGAGTGTATAGTACGATCTCGCTTCCGGATGTTTTTCTACAAACGTAGAAAGGTTACCGGGATAATAAACCAGCTTAAACGGGATAAGTCGCAGTATCGAGAATAAGGTATTTGGATCACCTTCTTTGACTCAAAATGAATGATGTCAGTTGCCACGTTGTCTAAAAACCTGAAGCGAGGTGTTCAGAGAAACGCCTCCAGATATTGCTGTAAATTTGACTCACCTCGAGTCGTGGCTGACTATCAGACAAGTAACATTTCTTTTAGCGAGCAAATACTCCTCAAGCCACCTAACGGAAGGTTTGTCCAACTGTTTAGAGATAGAATCAGTCATCAGCTTTCCCTTTGTTAATGAAAGACACTGACATGATTTGTGGGCTAGCGTGTAACAGGTCAGTTTTAGGGGCTTCTGCAGGCTTGTGGAAGGTACCTCGTCAAGTAGAAGAAGGTCTGCATTATAAAGCATAGCTCTGGCAAGTTCCAGTTTCATCTTCCATCCGCCTGACAAGCCACTAATGATGTTAGCCTGTCGCGCATCATCAAAGCCAACTTCAAGCAGTTGGTCTCGGATTTTTGACCTTGGTATATGGGCAAGGGCCTTGTCTATGAAAAAGCGTGTAGCAGCTAAGGCTAGTAAAGTAGTATTGAATGTGCTTACCCGCCGCAATAAAGTCAAGAACACTCAGTGAGGCATCTTCTCCTTGGAGAGAGTGTTCGACCATCGTGCAGCGTACCTGACTTTGGGGTGGAAAATTTTCTACTTTGCCTTCGTTAAGTTGGCGCATGAGCGTCGATTTCCCGCAGCCGTTTGTTCCAAGAATGCCGTATCGACGTCCGCGAATGAGACGAAGCGTAGTGTGCGAAAGTAATAGTAATGCCCCGTATGCCAAGGAAAAGAGTGTATCGCATAGAAGAACTTCGTTTCCGTCCGAGTTCGGTATACTGTCAGGATTTTTAGCCTACAAACTGTATTAATCCATGCGCGACGGGCGATTAAAACAGACCATAACCTGATCGATTGCTTGGTAATGCGCACAGACCGTTTCTGCGAAGGCGCTAGCTGTCTCATGGCTTGACCAAATGGTCAAGTAGGCGCTAACACAACGATTCCACGCTCCCTTATCGAAATTCCGAGTGAACACGAGATCAGCCACCAAAGAAGCCTGAAACTGGAGGGAGGTAGTCAACAAGGAAGAATTCGGGTTTCTTGCTATGATTGGTTCATCGGGAAGTAGCGACTTTAGTGTCTTGAAAGCATCAGATATCTCGCTATTGATGTCACGATCAGCAGCAGGCGGGCCATTGGCTGAGGCCCCAGATTTAAGAAGGGTTTGCAATGCGGTTTCAGCAAACGCGCGAACTTCTGGGAAGGCAGCGCTGGTGGCTATCTTCTGGACTCCCTCAACGAGTGCACTCAGGTAGGTTGCCGCAACGGTAGGGTCACGAACAAGTTTAACCAGGTTATCAATCACGACAACTGTGCGTCGCTGAACTTCCATGCTCCTATCATTCAAAGCACGAAGCAAAAGTGGAACAAGGACCGCAAGAGCTGGAGCGGTTACCTCTGCCACAAAGGTAGTGGAAGAAAGAGCTTTGATACAGGCTGGAACAGAGTCGGGACTAGCCATACATTTCACAAGAACCGGTATATGAGGCACCAAGTCCGGATTGACCAAGGTATTGCAAAGTGAAGTGGCACATTTGATAGCGGCAGTAGCAACCTTCGAACGAAAAATGAGTACGTGTATTGAACTGTTCAAGTCATACACCTACTTCTTGTTTTGTATCGTGCATGGCGCTTTCAACCTTGGGGAGTAGCGTACCCAGTTCTGCTGCAACAGCATCCCTTGCTGACGCTACGAAACTTCTGAAAGCATCTAGAGCGCCAACTTTGCTGCGCCATTTACCGACTTCTAGGATACCGATAAGTACATCGAACACTATTCGAGTGGACTCAGGGGGAAAGAGCTTCAAGATGGACTTTGTTGCCGTTGTAGCTGCTACCCGGACCACATCACCCTTGTCCATATATAGATCGAACAGCGTTGGGAGATGGGGTAATAGCAAAGGGGCAACAGGTGTGCCAAGTACTTTCGCGAAAGAATTAAAAGCGATTGCGGCTGATTCCCGTTCGTAACCAGATTTGGTGTTGGTCGCAAAAGTGTGCAGTGTAGCTAGAACATCGTAATCACTGAAAACTCGTGTTGTTGGTATATTTTTTATTCAAGAATTAAAGATAGATGCACACTTCAATGATTGAGGACCAACTTTAAGTACCTCACGAGCAAGCTTATCTGCAGCAGCTTTTGCGTCTGTCATTGTATAGTTGTCGTTAGCCTAGATTTAAGACTAGCGAAGTAGGAGACGTACCAGGCGCAGTAGGCGCGGTGCGGAGGGCATCAAACAGAGGCGTAAAATTGGTAGCTAGAGTATCTGGCATCGAGACTGGCGACATCTAATGCCAAATCAACGCTGAGAACAACAGATTTGAGCTTCTAGGGTGCAGATAGATTGGACGGCAAAGGGAATATATGGTCTAGAGTCTAGGCAACCCAGAACGCAGATCGTACAGATCCTGTTATTGGTGGCCGATGATACCGTTATTGTAGGAAAGCGTTGAAGAATTGAGGTTGGAGGCAAAAAGATCAGTTTAGTTGTTTAGCGTCAAATCAGCGAGAAAACTTCTAGTCTTCCCGTGACTTTTGCTGCCTAGCCGCTTAGCACGTGCTCAATAGAAGTGCCGAGTTGCGCGAGTAGTCTAGCACTGCTTGCTGCTTGTGGCAATGGCTCCTGCCCTGCGACCTTGCCAGTACTACTGCACCCGTGTTATTGGCTCAGATCGCACCCATGAGCAACGAGCGATAAACGAGAGCCTGGTGCTTTGGGATGAGGAATTGGAAGAGGGAACTTATGCCCATCGTAGACGTGTCAGAAATTTACTTCAAAGCAACAACGTCTTGGTTCGATGTCGTACGAGGAGTTTGTCCGAAAGAGAGAAGGCTATGGCTTAGTAAATGAGCCCACCCAAATGCATTTGCAGTGAGTGTTTCGAAGCGTTCCGCCGCACGTAAAGACTCCACCTGGGAACATTTCACCGATGCGAAGCACAACGACAAAATTTTTAGTCTTGGCATAGTTACAGAGTAATACGGGGAGGAAGGACAAAAATCAAGAGCATGACAGTGAGCACACATGAGCACAGGTTGTTTTGGGAACTGAACTTTACTTTTTCTCAAGTTACTGTGACGATATAGAGGTCTCCTGCATCTACAAGTGGGATAGGTCGGTTTCATTGTGGGAGGTATTGTAGTATGACCGAATCATAATGAGGGAGTCCATGGTAGTGTCGAAGGTATGGTGCCCTCGTTCCGCAAAGATTGCTGTAAGCGCAGAATTGGCAGTCGTATGCAAAGACCATGTGAATTGGTGTACTTCACGAGGAAAAGCCAACGATAGTCTCTTTTCGGAAGCTACTATGTCCCAAAACCTTGACGGTTCCAGACATGCATAGGTTCTAATGGTAGGTGGGGGATTGAGAGTTCTCTAACACTGCTTCAATAAACTCAAGGTATTAGCTGGATGGCACGCGGGGTTCCTAGATTTGTGTTAATATACGTAGCAGAACAAAGCTTTTGTTGACCATGGTGGTTGATAAGAGTGACGACGCGGTGTTATGTCACGCGTCTGTAATAATTTTCAATGGACTACTACAACAACGTGCTTCAAGCTTTTTTCGCCGCACCCAATTTGAAACACCGGGATTACGTGACAGACCGGCGGTACCATCTACAAGGCACATTTTCTCCAAGACAACATAGTGAGAGCCTGAGAGGTTCGGGCGGATGACAATTGCCATGCTACATCCGATGATCGTTTGATTACGAGTTGCGTGTGAGTACTATGTCGAGTGTGCAATGCTGATGGTGTCAGATATAGACAGTTTCTCGTGCTCGCCTACTTGTCACCGTGGAGTAAAAGTACTGAGAGACCTAATCTTTTGTCCCTCTAACTGAGATGTACACATGGCTATCTTGTCAGGTCGAGATCAACATGATATTCACTATATAACCCCCGCTAAGAGCTGTATTTCAGAATTGCTAGTTCAAGAATTAGTCGTCACACTTTGAGGTCTCTTCACCGTAAATCTTGCTGCTACAAGTAGCGCGAGCAACTAGTCCTCATGGGGATAGTCAACCTTATCGTACAAGCGGAGGGTCTCATTCCAATCTCTCTTTCGCCTCCTCCGAAGTGAAAAGTACCGCCTCGCACTATCCCATGATCCTCTGACACGACCCTTTTCCTTTCCACCGGCTGCAGAAAAATAAGATTCTGGATTATCCGGGAGACCGATTGTATGCGCCATGTTCATGACGCGGCCGTATAATTTCTCCCTACTGGTTCGCATGTGATTCAACTTTGAATCACCAACAAGCAAAAGACGTCCAAGGGCGGTGAAGGCGCGAAAAGATGAAACTGCGTCCTCAAACCAGCGTAATGTGATCCACATTAGACCAGGAACGAGAATCAGGGAGAAGGGTGCGATAGGCCAGGTAATCAGCACAGTCATAAGCCAGACTAGCAGCCCGGAAAAAAGGCCATATGTTAATTTGTACTGTGCAATTTCATCCCAGGTGTCGAAAATTGGCCCCGACTTTTTGAAGTTATGCACAGCATAGAAGGTTGTGGCGAATATGGGAAGCCAAAGAAGAAGGCCAGGAATTGATATTGTGAAGAGAATGATAGACCAGATTAGTCTGATACACATTCGCAGTAGGATTGTATAAGGAGATAAAGGCTGTCGAATTCGGTCATCTTTGATGCCATAACGGGCGAGCTGGTCCTGATAAACCTATCAATCTCGTCAACATGTGAATCGCAGATCCTTATGGTAATAATACAAGCCTTTAGATCATCGCGTAATGATATTAGCTCGTTCTCATGCATACTGTTGGTAATTCCTTCAGGCTGGCTCTTCTCCGCTGATGCCATTTTGAAAGCGTCGAGAAACGTACGAGTTCCCCGGACGTAATCCCCAAGGCTCATACGGGTGCCTAGCGGAGCGTAGATACGAAATGCAACTTTGGCTGTTCGTACAAGACTCCAAGTTGGGGAATCTATAGTTCCCGAGCTGATCATCTCGTGTATGTTGGAAGTTAGTTGCCGAATGTGAGTATAATCCACTGGAGAGAGAAGTTCTGGGTGTTCCTAAGGTAAGTGTTAGAGCGTAGAAGCCAACCGGACAAACGGACAAACTTTAGCTCGCAAGACGATAGGCGCATGAAATGTTACAAGGACGTCAGAGCGAAAATGTTGTCTATGCCTTAAGATGATTGGCGAACTGAGCACTTGTTTGGTAAAGAGGCATTGCCTAACCCACATATATGTCACTGAACAGGTCAAAAGGGAAACTTCAAAGTCCGGATCATCGCGATTCCTCGTTAGGATATCAGATACCAAGCGCGCCACTATATATATATATGTGTATGAGTTTTGAACCGGAATATACACTGATGAATTACCTCCAGTCTTAAGCGGAGCAATGGTAGGGTGATACCGACTCTTTCCTTCAGGAAACAAGCAGACAGCATCACCCATCTCAAGTGCCTGAAGAAATACAATCGAAACGACCCCAAGTAGTTAAAGATATACATACGTCAATGAGCTTTGCCATGGCATCGCTATTGTCAACAGCCCCGCCTGCTGAATCCATGCGTCTACTTATGGGAACGGTGCCGGCTGATTCAATAAGCCAACTGGTGAATGTCTTATGTCCAAACTGGGTCGCCTTTGCTGTCAAACGCAACATGTTTCGCTTCTGAAAAGGCCTAAGGTCATCGGATATGATTCTCGTGACACATACTTCAGACCTTTGATGGCATTGAAGCAACAAGAAGTCTACGAAGTTCAAGCATATCGTTCGAACAAGAAAAGCCCGATGGACTAACAGTGCATCAGTCAAAGAATTGCTGTGATTGGCGCATACGATGCTACGGTAGTAGTAGATGAGGAGATGGAGGCGGAATGAAAACCAGGCTGACCATGGCCTTCCCGTCTCAGGTATCAAGTGTGCGTTTTCGACGACGATGGTGCCATAAAATATTTTGAGTACAAATTTAAACAAGCACCTAAACGGAGTTGATGTGGAACAAAGAGTTGAGTGCCAGGGCTCAAGATATAAGTATTTGTAGCCAACCCACCTGATAAAGATATACGACCAAGGTGCTGGCGAACCCGTAGTTTTAGACATAGTCAAAACCAACGGTGGGCCAGCACCAACGCAAGGAGAGGTTGACGTTGGCTCGTTGGAGTGAAGGCCTGCTGACTAAGCATTGAAGAAATTTGTTCTGCAGACCTGCCATACGGTATCGCCTTCAGGAAAATGGAGGAGGCACTGGCGAAAATCCGACCACATACATCATCATCACTTTCACATCAGAGAGCCCCGGCGGTACTTTTGATTGCTCTAGAATCTGCTTTCAAGGAGCAACATGCGGATCCATCGCCAACTGCCTATTTCGCTGCCCTTTTGACTACAGTCGAAGAAACAGTTCAAAGACAAAAGCAAGGATCTAGTGAAGAAGATGAAGTATTACATGCAGGGCTCTATCTTTTGGCTCTAGTTGCACCTTATGTCCCTACTCCCGTTGTTAGATCCAATCTGAATATCGTGCTAGATTTAACGGCTCCCCTTTTCCATTCTTTCAAGGAACAAGCTCCCGCATTGCGATCTCAACTCTCTCTGTATCATATCGTTTATAAATCTCTGGATCGTCACCAGCTTGAGACCCCTGGCATTCGTCAAACATTCGCCTCAGTACTGAATTTGTGCATCGATTCGAGGCCTAAAGTTCGGAAAAAGGCTGCAGATATCATAAAAGATATTCTTGCTACCCCACCTACACCTCTTGCTCGTCATCCTTACTCAGAAAGAGTATCAAGCTGGATCGAGTCAACCCTATCTGGCGTCACTGTTGGCCCCCTAGCTAAGCACAAAGGAAATGGACCAAGTCCAAATCCTGATACTGCCTTACATGTCGTTGCGTTTTTAAGACCGGTTATTGCGCACTTATCCCCTTCCGTGAGTTGACATATTCGATCTGATGTCAACACTTTTAACAAATCGCAGTCGATCCCGGCTATAACTAAGCTTTTACTGATTCTTCCGCAGCTGGGCAATCCGTACCTCTCGCAATCCGTGTATTCTGTCCTATCAGATATTTTCTTGCACTCTCTAGAGGATGGCATCCACGTGCATGATGCGCTTCCAGACATTCTTCACGTTGTGCTTTCTTCCCCGCCATCCAAATCGGATATAATTCTTTCGCCCGCGTGGGTCGAACTAGTGGCGAGTGCTTTTGCAGTTTACCGCGCTCCTGATGATGTTACCCATGCAAATGAGTTGGGAGATGCATGGAAAGCCGTTTGGGGGTTTTTGGAATCTAATAATGCGGTAACAAGAAAAGCGGCGGCGGAGTCTCTCAATGTCTTGTGTGGCTGCTTTAGCCCCGCGCTGATTTCTTCGGCCCTAAAAGACGAGCATTCGGAGTCTACGCTCCGCCAAATCATATCCAAAATTACAAAGGCGCTAGAGTCTTTGACATATGCTCGAGCAATTCCAGAATTGCTATCAGTCGCTTCCTCCATCGTGTTGCATTTGCGTTATCGGCCCAGTTCCAGAGCGACCCCGACTGCAGCAGAAACATTATTCCTTCCTTTCATTGAGCGTATCGGCAACTTACGGATGCACAAAGGCTTCGAACACAAAGAAGCAGTGGATAGTACATTATCCGCAGCTATGGAAGTATTGGGGCCCCAAGTTATCCTTCGTGTTCTCCCTTTAAATCTCGAGCCTCCTGACAGGTATGTTCCGAGAATCTGCTTGTGTGGTTTCTGACACATAGCTTGGTTTTCCAGACTGGCTGGCCGTGAACCTCGCGCTTTTCTGTTATCTCTTCTTCCCCGGCCTCATCCGTCACCGCTTAGCCATTTTATATCTTACTTTGTTCCCTTAAGCGAACGTATGTTTGACCTCAAATCTACTGCTGAGGTCGAGAATCGCCCCTCTGAAGCTAAAGTTTGGAGCGTTCTGGTGGCTCAGATATGGTCTGGATTAGTCGGCTACTGTCACGGTACATTTGACTTGAAAGAGGTTACTGCCTTTTACTTTTGCATTCCCATCCTTGAATAACTCGCCAATTTTCAGTCACTATCACCGTCTTTTGCTCAACTTCTTTCACAACTGCTATATGGTTACCCTGAACTACGGCCAGCAATCTTAAGAGCCCTCAAAGTTATGGTCGAATCTAATGTGGACCTAGCAGCGCAGGATCGCGAAGCTCCCAGTTCCGACTCTATCACTTCACGCCAAGCCCAAGAAAACCTCGAAATTCTCCGCTCACAAGCCGAAAGTTGGCTGGCAGTGCTTTTCAATGTTTTTGACAGTGCGAGTCGTGACTCCCGAGGAATGGTAGGAGATGTGATCAGTGCCTGGGCATCTATCGCTGGTGATCAAGTGTGTTCGATAGTCTTGTACAGAACAGCTCTTTGACTTAAATGCTCGCAGGAAATTACTAGAGCGTCTGGCAAAGTGCTGGACCTCTTCAAATCGAGCATGAATTCCGCAACAAAAGCGCCACCCTCAGGTGGTGGCCCATCGAACGCAAATAGCACAACCTCAACCGCACAAGATCTGATTATCGTCCTGCTACCGCATCTGTCCACCTCTGATGCTTCTACACTGTTTGACTTTTGTCTGTCACCCGACGTTCTTTGTTGGAAAGATAACGGCGTGCAGAAGCGGGGATACAAAATATTGGCTAAGCTCGTTGGAGGTGGTAAAGTAGAGACCAATGCGGAGTCCACCATTCACCGCCTTGACGAACTCTCCGATGGTCTATTAGCTGCTGCAAAGAAGGTCAGCCAATATCCAGACCCACTCAAGAGAGCTTTTGACTAACACTTCCAAAGGACCGGTTCAATCTCCTCACATTACTTGTACCGTCTATTCCTCCCTCTGCAATGCATGTCATCCCGTCCTTGATCCCCGAAGCGGTGTTGGGCACCAAAGAACCTTCCGAAAAGGCTAGATCTGCGGCATTTGATCTCGTTGTAGCCATGGGGAAAAAAATGAATGAGGGCGGAGTTGTCAAACGGAGTCTTGTTGATGGCATGGATGAAGACAGCCCTGTAGATAGTACGCCTGTGCTCTATTACCCGCTTCCTTATACTGACCCGCTATCAAGCTGCTGCTAACTTGGAGGAGTTCTTGACTATGGTTGCCGGGGGACTTGCTGCTAGTGCTCATATGATCAGCGCTACTATAACTGCTATATCACGCCTCATTTTTGAATTCAAAGGTTTGTCAATTCGTTCATCTGCCAGTCATTCATGACTTCTACAATCTGTGCCATTCAGATGTCATCTCGGAAAAGATGCAAACCGAAATCTTTACGACATTACTTGTATTCCTTTCATCAGCAAATCGGGAGATAGTCAAGTCGATCCTTGGCTTCGTGAAACTTTCCATTCATACGCTTCCCACACACATCGTGCGCCCTTATTTAAAGGATCTTGTAACAGGACTACTAGCGTGGTCACACGATCACAAGAATCACTTCAAAGCAAAAGTGAGGCACATTTTCGAGAGAATGCTACGGCGGTTTAGTTGGGATGAGATATATGCTTGCGCTGGCGATGAAGAAGCAGCGAAAGTTCTGGTGAATATCAAGAAGAGAAAAGAGCGTGCCAAGCGTAAGAAAGAAGGTCGATCGGAACACGATGACGATCATAAGGTTGACCTCTTCAACTTCATCGAACACGGCGTTGACCCATTTGTTTTAGACGCATATTGCCAAACCTTCTACTGGCGATACATTCGAAGACGTGCTTTACGGTAGCGAAGATGACTCAGATGATAGTGAATATAGTGCACCTGCGCCAAGCAATAACAAGCGTGCAAGACAACAGCAAAAACGTTCAGGATATAGTGCACAGCTCCGAATGGACGACGACGAGCCAACGGACCTACTATCAGGCGCCGCATCCAAAATTATGAGTGGGCATAATCTGATTGACCATACCTATAAATGCATTGACTCAAAATTATTAGGTTCAAAAGCGGGCCGGAGGCATAAAACAGGGCCAGACGCTCCTCAGTTCAAAACGGACGATGAGACTGGGAAAATGGTTATTGAAGAAAGCGATCCTGACGATGAACACGAACCTTCGAAAGATGTAGCAGGTCTAGCCTACCGGGAGAGTATGGCCTCTGAAGATGGATTTACTCGAGGACGCAACGGACAAATCAAGTTCAACAAAAACACCAAAAAGCGTCGACAGGAGGCGGGTCAGATCGAAGACGTTGAGATGGCGGATGGGGAGAATGTTTCTCTCACTCCACAAAAAAAGAAGTCAAGGAGCGAGCGAAGCCTTGGGCATGAGTTCAAAGCCAAGGTCAAGTCTGTTCCGCTAGATGTTATATCCATACTAACACGACACAGAAAGCCGGGGGCGATGTTAAGAGGAAGGGTGTGGACCCGTATGCATACGTCCCCCTATCCCAGGCTGCAAAAAAGGGACAACGCAATAACAACACACTCGGTATTGCAAAGAAGAGGTAGTCTATCTGATGTAGTAGATATGAATACTTTTGGTTCTATCCGTACAATGCTTGGTTGTGCGGTGTACCATATAAACCCGCCTTCCAGCTCTCTGGTTGACGCCACTCCATTGGATCTTGACCCAGCACTTTGGCGACGAGGGCCGCGAACATCCGCGCGTCAGCTCGATTGTCACCCTCTAATACGAACTGTACGAGCGATGCGGTTGGAACCTTCCAACCACCTGGCAATGAGCTTAGAATACGCCTAGTCAGTCCGCCACCTGGTATGAAAGGAATTGTATCACCCTCCTGCTGTACGACAGGTGATGTATATTTCGGGATTGGGAGTGAATTCAGGAGCTCCAGCGAAGTTTTAGCCAGTGGTGGACTCGTTGATGGCTGAATTTGATATATCGGCGTGCTACAAGTAAGGATTGAGTATACTTTTCAAACGGACAAACTAGAGTGAGACGGACAGCATCTGAGAATCGGTTCGATTTGTCAGATCCACACCAGAAAGGAAAAGTACAGAGCCGAAACCGGATGTTTCAATAAATTGCAATAGGCTGGAAACGAAATCCTGTTTACTTGACTGAAGGAAAGAGTGCTGTATAGCATGGCCGCAAGGAAATATGGCATGGAGAGCTCACTTTTAAGACAGGAGACCGCTGCTGCATTACGACAATACTTGATTGGGGCGCCCCATACACTGAATATGTGTTGTGAACACCTCTATAACACTTGTTACATGGACAAATTACGCACGTTCCAAGGGCGTAGTAAGACCCTCCTCTCCGTCCTCTCTTGCGCCTATGACTGGTATGAAAAACTGAGGGTCGAAGATGGCCAAGCGTTTCAGTGAGAAGGACGCGATTAATAAATCAACTGAGAGCTGAGCCACATTGGCGACGGAGACGATGGGCTACCAGTGATTCGTCAAATACGAGAGCATGTAATCAGCCTGCAGATGACAAACGATGATGAGAGTCTTTCCAGTAAAGCTGGCCTGTGCGGCAGCAGGGTAGATGAGAGGAGTATCAGTCATTTTCGTGTACTTTATTTATAATAAACAATTATTGTACGAGTTTGTTGAAGTGAAGGCAGGCCAAATATAATGACGTCAATCTCTACTGTAATCTATGTACCTCAACGACACTATAGTATTTGGCTCAGGCTTTTAGCTTCTTTACAAGCTCTGGTACAGCCTCGAAGAGATCTGCTACGAGTCCCAAGTCCGCAACTTGGAATATCGGGGCATCCGCGTCCTAGCGCAGGAGTCAGCACACCCTTTTGTAATCCATAGTGCACAACTTGCCTTGTTAATGGCAACGATAAGTTTAGAATCCTTCATTCCTGCTAGATGTTGAATGGCGCCAGAGATGCCAACGGCCATGTACAACTCTGGTGCGACAACCTTGCCAGTCTGACCCACCTGCAGCGAATTGTCAGCGTACCCAGCGTCGACGGCAGCACGAGAGGCGCCAACAGCAGCACCAAGCGCATCTGCAAGCGGATATAAAGTCTCGGCAAAGGTGTCAGCGTTCTTCAGAGCACGACCTCCTGACACGACACGACTAGCGACACCAAGGTCTGGGCGATCAGACTTTGTGATGGTCGTTTTCAAGTGTTCTGTAGATGATGAAACCTCGACGGGGTCTAAAGAAGTTGAGTTTGCTTCCGAGGCGTCCTGCGGTTGTGCGGCGGCAAAAGCTGTTCCTCTGACAGTGAAGAATTTGATTGGAATAGACGAGCCTGCGCGAACCGTCGAGATTGCATTTCCTGCATAGATTGGGCGGGTGAATGTTGTGCTATTAGAAGAAGGATCGTGTTCTACGGAGGTGACATCTGAAATGGCTGGAGCACTTAGTCTGGCTGCCACGCGTGGAAGTAATGATTTTGCAAAGGAAGAAGTTGCGGAAACGACGTGGGTAAATGGCGGGGAATCTGTGAGTAGCTTCTCGAGAAGTGGAGATATCGTCTCCGGGAGGGGTTCCGTGTATTGAGGTGAGGCAGAATGCAGAACCGAAGTCAAACCTTTGAGCCTTTAAAAGATAGTTCAGTTGCGTGTTTGAAGTATACTCAGCAAGCGTTTATACTTTTTCACCCTTTCAACGACAGCAGGAACATGCTCCGGCGCACCGACCACAAGTCCGGTAACTTGACCGCCAAGCTGCTGAGCAGCTGTAAGAGCCGACAACGACCCCGAGTCAAGTACCCCCTTCCTATGGTCTAGAAATACCAGAGCGTGAGGAGAGGTAGCGGTTGCATAGGAACGTGATAAAGCTCGAGCAGAGTGAATGGAATATGCTCTGAGCATTACAGTAAAAGACAAAACTTGAATTATTGTAACTCCAGCACAAAGTCCGATCTTATCTTGTTCCGCTACACGTGACAAAATTCCCTAAGTATTAGCGTTTAGCGACTCGTTCTCAATGCTGTTGTAAATGTTGAATATATTTCTCAGGTTTGCTGAGGATTACGCTGCGATCCACTAAAACATGTAACTGTAGCTGTATCATAACGTTGAATTGACTAAAGAACATTACATGTGATCTTCGGTAAACTCCGGCCCGATAGAGTAGTAATACTAAGCAAATACTGAGGGTTTACTTGTACTCTTGCTCACACCGTACAATGTCCTTCCAAGGCCTTATATCTGGCGCAGAATGCGCAGTGCCGTCAAATCCACTCTCTCAGGTGTTGAAACATACAGAGGGTGACCGCAGCCTGCAGCAAGTTCGTACTTGGCTCAGTCACATTGGCTCTACTCATACATATCTCCCACAGGATAGATCTGCTGGTCCTTCTTCGTCCAGGGTGAGCGTGCAAGTTTCTTCTTACGGAGATCGAAAAAATTTACACAAGTCTTAAGCTTCATTCACTTCCTGGAACCGCCCCCTTGGCAATTAACCAACATGACGTCGCTCTTGCGCGCCAGTTCTTTGAAGGCGATTCACAAGCTCAGGCACCCCTCCCCACTTTCATGCCCTCTCATATACCCCAGTTATCAAACGTTTATCATGTGGATAACAGAACAAAAGAACCTTGGGTATTGGAACAGCAACCACATCTACGCCCACTAGAATCTGACTCCCAAGCTGCATGGGCTACAGAATTTGGAGCTCCGTCGCAGGTGCATTCGCCAACTTCAGGCTTGCAACAAAATACGTATACACGACCAGAATGTGTGCTGACTGTTTGGCGACCTTCTATCCTTGCTAACTCCGAACGCAGATCAGCAAGGACCCTCTTATATGACACCCGTAAACACATACAGGACACCCATGTCAATGGGCATGTACCCCGGTTTTAACGTATACAATAGCTCAGGTCAAGTCCTTTCTGATGCTAAAGGAAAAGGCAAAGCCAGAGAGGCTGATTTTGATGCTGCTTTTGCGGAAGTCGCAGCCTCTTTGTCATCCGCCCAAGAAACAACCTCGGGTATTGTCGAAGTCGAAGATGGAGTCGCCGGCATCGAGCAGGCAATGAAAGGTGCATCGCTAGAAGATCCTGCGACTGATTTTGAGACGTTAGTGCTTCATGTTCCTCATTAAATGTATCGACTTATATTGGGTCAGGGTCTGGGATCATCTCCAAAAGTCAGAATTACCGCCACCAAAGGAAGATTACTCCAAGTGGGAATCGGAATTCAACCAGCTCATGTCAGCACAACGAGACGAATTGGACCAGGATTACGGCGCATCAATGCAGAGCGCTTGGGAAGCTGGTCTTGGTGATGTATCCGGCAAAGGTCTCTCAGAACAGCCTCTACATTACGATCCCGAAGGCGTTCCAGTCCTTGGGCAGTATGTTTTCGGTGAGTTGTAGACTCACGGTTGAGCTATGCCTAACAGACCTGCTATTCCAGAGCAAAACAACAAGTTTATGGATTCCACCGCAAGTCGGTCACTCCTTCAAGATGCAAAGACTCTATTAGAACAGAACGGATCATTGTCTGAAGCTGCTCTGCTATTGGAAGCCGCCATCCAGAAGGGCGAGCTTGGGGAAGGTGGCTGGGAGGCGTGGATACTGTTGGGCGAAGCGCGCAATATGGACGAGCGCGAGGAGGCTGGAATGCGTGCACTGATGGAGGGTGTCAGAAGAGCTGAAGAAGCCGGCGCTGGTGGTACTGGCATGCTAGTATGTCTATTTTATTCGCTAGTATGGGTCTCGCTGATGGACATTTAGTCTCTCGCCATCTCCTTTACGAACGAGTCTTACGATCGAGCCTCTCATGCCATGCTTCTCCGTTGGCTAAGAGCTCGTTTCCCATCGCTAGATGTTCCTGATTCAACCATCAAAGCTATGTCTACGCATTCTTCGTGGGACACTCATAATAGAATTACCGATCTATTTCTACAATTGGCGCGCTCTCAGCATGTAGAGGGAGTTGTGGACGCTGATGTTCAAATCGGTCTGGGCGTACTTTTTTACACAAATGGTGAATACGACAGGGCCAAAGATTGCTTTGAAAGTGCTCTAGCTGTTCGCCCAAGGGTAGGTCTATCTATGCCTGTCATCAGAAGCTTCAACTCATCGCCCCTAGGATTACACGCTGTGGAATAGACTTGGATCATCACTTTCTAACGGGAACAAGCCAGAAGAAGCCCTTGGCGCCTATCGAGAAGCACTTCAACTTCGACCTACCTACACTCGTGCAATTTACAATGTCGGCGTTGCGTGTAAGTTCAGACATATATTTTACTATCAAGCTATCTGATGGGGCTTTTGCCGTAGGCTTGAACATTGGTGCCCACAAGGAAGCAGCGGAGCATTTCCTTAGCGCCCTTGATCTACAAGAGTCCACTAGTGGAGATACCAGTGACCAGCTTTGGCACACTCTACGGCGAGCGTTGATAGCTATGGTAACTTAGAAGCTTCAGTCGTTTTTTCGTACTGACATGATATTGTAGGAACGACCTGATTTGGCGGAACACGCTAAACCGGAAGCAAAAAGCAGACTAGACCTATTTCGTAACAAAGGATTTGATTTCTAGACATGATGAACTTGTATCACTAAAATCTCCAAATATCACGCATCCTTTTAAGCAGTCCAGTTGTGCAACAGTGTCAAAAGTCAAACAAAGCCTTTGAAATATACATTCTCACAACTCGTGAAACCCCACTCCTCTGATTGGCTGTCCCTGGTCGGCATCTACGGGCCGTTACAATTTCAGCTACAGTATATATCACGATTATCGTGCTCCCCCATCCAATTTCGAACTCCACGATGTCCACTGAAGGTGTAGAAATGTGAGCTTTTTTCTTACAGCTATCATAAACCGCAGGTTGCTTAGTGTCGTGGCCAACTTTTGAAGCCACTCCATCCACAAGCCTTTGGCGGGTGGCAATCATCCGCTGAACAAGATCTCATCCCAATTGACTCAGAATAAGATCAGAGGCGGGGCCCAAGCTATGCGTGAAGTTTTCGTTTGTTTATCTCAATGACTATTGCTGAATTTACACCTAGTTTATGCTGTGGGCCTGACTGAAGAGGACATGGATAAACCTCAGGTTCTACCCACACACGCGTAATAATAAAGTCCTCTAATTATATTTGATTCAGATTGGAATTTCTCCAATCTGGTGGGAGGGTATGTTTATCGCAGATGGGCCCCTTTCAAGGCGTCTCATGAATATTTACAGGGAACCCGTGTAATGCTCACCTTGTGATTCCTACTTGGCATGATACCCTTCAGATGTATACTAAACTAGTTAACAGCTAGACCTCGCAAATCAAGTCAAGGATGGCTGCAAGGATGAGGATATGGTTGGGCTGATATTTAACACAGTCGGTGTCAGGTATGTATAGTGCCTCTTTGTCCGCCCTGTGCTAAACCCGGAAAAAACAGTGACGCAATCACAATGGGAACGGACGGTAAACCGATTCTAATTTAAGTGTGCTTGGCGGATTCACAGTATCGCGAGCCTAGGAATGCGATACTCGTAGGCTACCAGGTTCTCTGGGAGTGCCATAGGAAATCCTGATCGGGTACACCGCAGTCTTCCCAGTCGCGAGATCATAGCAGACTCGATTGAAACAGTAAGCCATTTCCTTAAATCGTGTTCTACCTCTCGTAATCTCCGATTGCAAGGTGATAATGGTAGAACTTCCCAATCCTTGACCTGGTAAACACTAAGCAGCTAGCCCACCAAAGGCTCAACATTATGATGGCAATATTTCAATCCCTGGATGTGACAAAAACATGCCTGGATGCTTCATGGCCGCAGCTCGTCACAATCGCCCCACAATTATTGTTTACGGAGGAACGATACAACCTGGTACAAGGCAAATTGGTGTGTAGTCATCAAACGCGTAGGCCATACTAGGGCTTACCTTTACTAGATTGTCCGTCTATGGGTTTCAAGGCAGGAGGGACCGTCAATATTTCAGATGCATTTGAGTCGTATGGTTCGTCCTGTCACAGCCTTTCACATCTCAGTATCCAGTCCTTATAACACAATTAGGAGCCTATGCCGTTGGGAAGATCAGTGATGAAGAAAGATTCGACGTAGTCCGGCATGCGTGTCCTGGTGCTGGTGCATGCGGGGGCATGTACACAGCCAATACTATGAGCTCAGCTCTAGAGGTAAGCCTTGGATGACGAAGGGGGACCCGAGCTGTTCTTATCAGCAATCATCAAAGGCTCTTGGAATGTCTCTCCCATATTCTTCGAGCACGCCTGCTTTATATCCAGGTGAGCGAATTAGCACTTTTCTGCGCATGGTGTTGACGCTTGGACAAAGAAAAGAAACAGGAGTGCGTCAGGGCTGCCAAATATCTCAAACGGCTACTCGAGTTGGATATCAAGCCAAAGTGAGTCGCAACTGTCAAATAGAAGAGAAACTCACAACCAGTATTAGGGATATATTGACTCGTAATTCTTTCCTGAATGCCATAGTGATCGTCACAGTTCTAGGAGGATCGACTAATGCAGTGAGCAGATATTTTGCTAAGCTGATACTCCCGAACGAAAGAAGTTTTTCAGGTCCTTCACCTGCTAGCAATGGCTCGAGCTGCGAATGTGGAGCTCAGCATTGATGATTTCCAGGAGATAGGCAATAAGACACCTTACCTGGCTGATCTCAAGTCAGTCTTCACAATAACGAGGTTCCGATTTGAACATTGAGCTTGTCACTTTAGGCCCTCTGGAAGATATTACATGGAAGATATTCATAAAATCGGGGGAGTCCCTGCCGTCCTCAAGTATTTGCTCAAGAACACTGATCTCATCGACGGAAATCAACTGACGGTCACTGGCAAAACCCTAGCAGAAAACCTCAAAGATGTACCGGAACTTGAATTTGAGAA
Source organism: Calocybe cyanea (assembly GCA_018851305.1). Lineage (NCBI taxonomy): Eukaryota > Fungi > Basidiomycota > Agaricomycetes > Agaricales > Lyophyllaceae > Calocybe > Calocybe cyanea. Next base: position 120,856 of record JABCKL010008370.1, read on the forward strand.
GCAAGATGTGATGAGGAAGCTGGATAACCCCATCAAAGCCACCGGTCACCTCACAATCTTGCGAGGCAATCTCGCTCCGGGGACTGCTGTTGCTAAGCTTACTGGGAAAGAGGGCTCCCATTTCGAGGTGAGTTACAAACGCATTCGGACAGAATGTGGATGGCTGATAAACTATTCGAGGGTACCGCAAAATGCTTTGATAGGTCAGCTACTGGCGATCTTTCAGATTCGTGTATATTAACGTGGTCATCAATCAGCCTCGAGCGCTTTTATCCCGCGTTGGAAGCAGGGGAAATTAAAGCAGGCATGGTGCTTATCTTCAGGTATCAAGGACCTAAAGGAGCGCCTGGGATGCCAGAAATGCTCGGTAAAGATATTCCACTGGATTCTTACCGCAAGCACCTCATACTCCAAATTTTTCTAGGCCCGACAGGAGCAATCGCCGGTGCTGGCTTAGCTGGATCGACGGCTTTGATAACTGATGGACGGTTTTCGGGTGCAAGCCGCGGGTTCATCATTGGGCATGTCGTGCCGGAAGCCCGTGTCGGAGGGCCGATTGCTCTCGTCCACGACGGTGACAAGATCGTCATAGATTCAGAAAACAGAGTTATAAATTGGTTTGTCGGCGAGGAAGAACAGGAGCGTCGAAGGAAGATATGGGAAGAATCGAACAAGCGTGAGTTGACCGTAAAACGGGGAATCCTCCTGAGATATGCCAGAGATGTGGCCGTGAGTTCATTCCGCAAGCTGTAGTGGCGGGATAATAATTGATCCTTTATAGCCTGCAAGCTTCGGTGCGTACTGTGATTAATATGGATGTGAATACGAATGTCGCCTGGGACGGTGTATGTTAGCGTCTAGAAGGGTATGAAGTATGCACTCGTAGTCCCAGAGGTTGTAAAATATAATTTTAGAGTCAGACAGGACCCTTGGATATATATCCATGCAGGAAAGTGGTCTCTAGGCATTTGGCGGAATAGTCATTTCTTCGGTGAGATGGGACGTTGGACGTTCGTTATTTGGAACATTTGGTTGTATATACGTCCTAGGTTGTTCTTGACGCGTGTAATTACCGAGAAGTATGGCTGGATCTGGAGGGACTATGACGTTTTCTTCTGGTATTTTGGGCAACTTCTGTTTCTGTACAGCCTTTCCGGCCTCAATCTTCCGCTTCAGCTTTTTCCGTCTGGATCGCTTGCGAAAGTAGATAGTGAAGCCGATAATCCAGGCTATACCGACAACACCTCCACATACGCTCCCAGCAATAAGGGGCGTTTTCAGTTTTTGCCTAGAATAAGCCATTAAGAAGCAGAAGAGTGGAGTTGTGGCCTAAATACCTCGTCGCAGCAGAGGATGAGACTGCAAGTAGTGGGTAGGTTGGTGTAGGCAATAGCGGAGCTGGGCCATGAGGACTATTTGTGCGCTGATATACTAATTTGATTGAATATGCACTTACAAGTACCATTAGCGACAGGCATGTAAAGAGAGCGTGAGCAAGGAAGGGGGCGGAGGCCTCTGCCATACAAGACCAACTAGATTGCGCTTATCTAGACAACTATCACAGATCGACTTACTCCACTTCAGTTTCTGCAGCAACATCAACTTGCACATCATGTATGCTACTAAGCCCAGTATACCCTAGAATTTTTTCGATGCTCTCTGCTTTCATCGCTTCCAGTTCTTCGTCATTCTTAGCAAGCAACATACCAGCAAATCCCAGAGCATTCACACTCAATTGTTCACCCGATTCGGGAATGGTGTAAACGTCTCGTTTGCGAGGTATTAGGTGGATGTGATCTAGCGTCATTATCACATTGTATGATGGCTTGCCCGTAGGATATTCTGGGTCGTGGCGGATTGTTGAAATTGCGAGGTCCAGAAGTGCCAAGAAAGCTGTAGATACTTGCTCTTCAATCTTCTCGGGGGGTTGAGACGAAAGCTGATGTGATAAACGTAATATGTGGTTGGCGTAGGGCAGCCTCGTCAGGGAGAACGCCTTGGCTAGAGTTCTTATGAGACACAGTTCAACCCCCGAGATATTCACACAAACCAGGATTTTCCACATTGACGGATCTAGCAAGGCGTTCAATAGGCGGCCCGTCATGTTCTATCGGTACGAACTGAATATGCTTGTGTGGCTGGCTTGCGCCGCTGTTATCCCCACCTAGTTACAAGTAAGGAATAGCGATCACTAGACTTCAAATTTTACCCACAATTGTAGAAAGCAAAAAAGGGTCTCTCTGCTTTGCGTGCTGCTGCTAGCAAGAGGTAAGTTTGTACGAGGTCAGAGGGCATCAGAGGCGATGCTTGTGACCGGAATTCTGTACCATGGAGATGTCAAACGAATAATCTTTCATCCCTGGAGGGCTGACCTTTCGTGACGAGTAGAAAGTGCTGGGGAACAACGGCAAATTTGTTCAACTATATCGGCAAAAGTAAGTTCAATGCTTGGAACAGATAGACGGCCAAGTAGGTGACCAGTATCGCATATTCTTCATTATCCCCTTGTAAATCTCCAATATGGAGATTCGTATTGTAGGGTGGCGCAAAAGGGTCCGTCCCTTTCTTTTCAGTTCTCGTGGCGGGCTCCACAGTCGAATTGCTTACGGGGTCCGAGACTGGGACGATCGGTTTATTTTGCAGAGCAGGACAGAGCCTGATTTCGAACTGTCGTCCGAGCCGTAAGATCGGGATTGCAGAGAAAAAAGATTAGCACCTCTATGCCTAGCTCTTCATGCTTGATCACGGTCGACGGGAAATGAATCAAATCGCCAGCGTCGCGTGCACGATCGAAGGTTTTGGGTACAGATGCGATTATATCAGACGGTGACACGATAGGCATCGAAGATAAAGAAACAAGTGTAAGACACGGTGCGGTTCCGTTAGTAATCATCCATCATCCTTGAATTTACAAAACATCTCTATGTGGGTACAGTGGAAGTCAAACTATGATAGTTGGTATCAAAATGTGGACAAGTCTTCGTGCTAGCGTACTTAACAAGCTAGTCAAACAAGTAGCGACACCATGAAAGAAAAAGGAGTGTGAAGTGTGAGATGGTTCCTGCCCATCAAGAGAGTACGGTCCCTCTCCTGTGCATGAAAGAAACAAGGCATATTCTCGACACGGCGGCTGAAGAGACCAGTGAACTGAATTAGGCCCCTCCAGCCTTGCCCCGATTCTCCTTTGCTTCAGCCATTGTTTCTCCAAGTAACTGTGCGCGTGTGTAACACATAGCCGATATGAAAGACCATAGAGCGGCATTGGTACCCTGAGGAATGTGAGTAAGCAAATAACGAGCGAAAAAATTGGTGAAGGTTCATACCTGGTAGAAGAGAATCGCCATAAATGACTGAAACAATAACAGCACAATCCGCATGACAATACTACGATGGATCGAGAAAGACTTGAGGGCGGGTAGCGGGAATTCCAACGCAATTATGAATATTGCAAGTAGCATGGTCAACATCTGAACAACTGGAACTTTCACGATGATGGTTACGAAGATGGCTGCGCTGCGAGCGGGTCTGTTGACGTAGCGTTAGAATTGAGATTAAGACATTCTAAAAGACCATACTGGAGTCCTCCCGGGTCACGTAAAGTTCCTCCGATAAAATCCCAAAAGAACTTGCGGTAAAATAGACCATAGAAACTCGCCCAGACGGCATCTTGAAAGGCATGTCGTTTAGGTTGGAGAGATGTGAAGTGATAAGAGACTCTGAACGTACATATACTCGCCGTAATAGTTACAAGGCGGGCGTATTCGTGCCAGATAAGGTTACCCATTGCGGTTGAGGAGAATTGAAGTGATTGAATATGGAGGGGGGGAAGAGCAGGACCAGCGCAAGAAAATGAAGACTCGCTTCAGTGACGGGAGAGGAGACAGCAAGTAAGAAAAGAAAGATCTGCCACGAGCGCTGCTCGACCCAAAGAAAGATGCAAAAAGGAGAGGATGAAGAAGATCGAAACAATAGAAACTAAGAAAGGCCTGAACAAGAAAACTTAGAAAAGGCGGTGGCCCACTATAACCATGACTATCAAATCACGTGGATTGATGTCAGTTACCAAAGAGACAAGGAATGTCAACTTGAACAGTACTAAAGACATCGAATAATATACGGCAAGACATAAAAATAAGATGTTTGTATGTCCAGCCAAGTAGGCGAAATGCTATTGTATCAAGCTAGGTAAATCTCTGCTCCACACATATAAAGTCCATGGTCATTGTTCCAAGTTCAGAGTCGGCGGTCGTCGAGTCGGTCGCTTAGGGCTGCCACTGGCAATCTACATCATTATCTATCAGTTACACCCGTCACTCATTCCGGGTTAATGAAACGTTACTAACCGGCACCGGTCCCAAGCCTCTGGGCGGTAGACGTTTCGATGAGGCCAGGTAAGCAGAAGGCGGACTTGCTGGCATTGGTGGCATAAGTGCTGCAGAAGAGCGCTGGGAGGATACTTCGCTAGCATAGTATGAGGGATTGCTGTAATAGCTCGGAGCAATAGAATGCCTGCCCAGTGTTTCTTGCCTGGACGATGATGCCGGTGATGGAGGTACGTAAGTTGGGGTTGGGAAAAACGACTGGTGGGTGACTCGAGTGAAACCTGCTTCCATCATACTGTCGTTTTGCATAGGAAGGGCGGGTGTTTTAGGTGGATTCAGTATATCAATGTCATCCTTTAGAGGTCGCTTCCGGTTGGCATTACGACGACGACGATAGAGAAAGGACACAAGCAGCACGATAAGAATTAAACCTAATACTCCTCCCACTGCACCTCCAATTATGGAGGGCAAAGGTTGAGATCTAGATGACGCACTAGAGGGGCTGTTTTAATGAGTGCAATGCGTGACGAGGTCGAAAGCCTCGCCGACTGACCTTGTTGCTGACCTTGTTGATTCAGCTGGTGAGCTTTGGAGAGTCGGACTGGGGCCTAGAGAACCAGATTGCACGCCGCCAGATGAGTCGCCGCCACCGCTGGAAGGCGTGGCGGAAGAAAAGGTGACAATTGCATCGATGTCCATGAATGGCCCTGTTCCTTCTTCAATAACAGAAGTCATCGTCAAGACATGGCGCTGGGAGCCTAGATTATTGCTATAGTACTTAAACATATTGAGCATTCGCTTATTGAGACCACTGCTGCAGCCTACCAAAAGCACCTTGAAAGGGTGTTAGATTAAAGATAGGATCTTACTATAACCTGACTCACCTGGGGGTGAAGCGTTTCTATAAACCCACCGGCTCCTCCCGTAAGTCTTGTCGAACGACCATCTACAGTAATCTCGTAATTTGCGTGATCTGGAGCCATTGTACCGTAGACTGCCACAGCTTCCCCGACGAATGATATAGAGGCAGACGCGCTGGCTGTCTTAGTGAAGCTGGAGATACAAATGAGATACAATTGTACTCAGTGTTCTGGAGAACACAGACTGCAGGGTACCGTTCATGAAGGCTTCGTTCTGGTTTACATTCCAATCGGAAGCTGAGGGTAGATACTGGATCACTGGGCTAGAATCATCGATAGTCACCGAGGTTGTTTTTGAGCTGAAGCTGGGATTTGGTCAATGCGAGATGAAGTGAAAAACGATAATTTACGTTGAAGATGAAGGCTGCGTTTGTACGTTCACTGAGTCAATATCGATAGGAGCTCCTCCGGTGTTGGTCAATACTGCAGTGTGAGGTCCATTAGCCAGTCCAGAAGCAGAACCCAAAAGTTGTTTGGTAACGTCTTGCGAGCTATTGGCGTTACCAGTCGTGATGGTTTGACCATCAACGGAGATTGCAAATGCCCCATAACCTGACCTACGGCCTCCAAAGATTGATATTCCAGTGCCTTGTGATCATTGAGACTTCTATGGTCGGCACGGACGATCGAACATACCATTAAAATTAATTGTGGCGGTTGCTCCCTGCGCAGATGTTGTGTGAAGAGATCTACCCGAATACGACTGCAAGCATTCACAGATGAGCCTCACTATTATATGGATTCCTGGCAACGAAATAACTCACTGCAGCTAGCGCATCGGTGGAAGAAGCATCGGTCCAAGCGCCGCTCGGGGCGTAGGAAATCAAAGGAGAGCTGTCTTCGACTGCCAAGGGGGTTAAATTGAGCTAAAGACAATCAACGGAGGCTCACCCTGAAGGTCGAAGGAGGCCATCAAGGCAGAGTCGGAATGAACGAAAAAAAAAAAGAGACAAGAAAAAAAAGGGAAAAGAATGGAAGGAGAAAAGGAACACTGAGTTGTTCAGCGTCTACGACCGTTTCTACATCTTGAAGCAAGACACATCACACGTCCATCGTCCACTATGGGGCTATGCATGACTGCTGTCAACTTAACACACACACCGAAAGATATCTGAAAAGGGCCATCAAATGCCGGACGTCAGCGCCCCGTTGTTAGCAGGCATGTCATATATATGTGTAGACCAAGACTGAGAGGCCAAGAACATCGTTGTTAGCGTAGATAATTGTGAGCCTCGTGATTTTGCAGGAGACACGCGGCAATCATTGCTCGGTCACAGGACCAGCAATCTTGTATCAAATCAGAATGCCTCCCAAACCTCCACCACCTAAACACGAGCCTGCTCCTTCAACATTCCGTTCTCTTGTTCCTGTCGGTCCAAGGCATGTTTCAACAAGGGGAAATCGCAGCATACGCAATGAAAAGGGCCAGAAACCTTCTACGACCCGCGCATTGATCCTTCGCAATGGAAAATATGGCGCCCGAGGTACAGGAGAGGTGATGCTGGTATCAAAGCTTAATGGCAGGGAAAAACTTGATCTCCTTGCAGGTATGAATTTAGACCTTTTAGTAGTTCTGCTATAATTTTATACTATAAAAGAGGATCTCCTAAAGAAGTCACAGACCGCTGTAATGAGCCCATTTCGGCTTGAGAAATGCTTAAATATCGCAGAGTCTCAGTGCAATGGCAAGTTGTATCAAATATCTTGGCTCAGCTTAGAATGACCACTCTGTAGTATTTTTGGATGAAATTGCCAACCTCAGAGATTCACAAAATTTTTCATTTCTGATACTGACCGAACTTAACGCTCGCATAAAAGTAGGCGATGCCAGAAATAGTTTCATTAGAAATCCTTCGTATATTGCTTCAATAGTAGCAACAAAGTCGGTCTTGTTTTCTTCGCTGTTTAACGCGTAACTGAACAGTCTAGGATTCATAACACCTATCTACTTGCTTCTGCTTGGAAGCTTGTTGCTGAGACTCTGGCCAAGCTTGCAATTGATGGCTTAACCGATGGTACCGCCAAGTCGCAACTGAAGAATAGCTCGGATATGAGAGCTCGCTATCTCGTTCTGTACGAGCTAGCTACCTCACTGGTTGACATCAGCCAGAGAAAAGTTTCTGTTTTGGCCACAACGACCCGTACGTGTAGAATTTTACTGGAACTTATCTAGCTGTTGATATCCTTTATACGTAGCGCATTACGCTCGTTACTTCAAGCCGGACCCAGATAGCAGAGATCCAACGGAGCCTGATATGGTCTTCGACTGGGCTGAGCTGCGGGACGCCTGTACATCTTTTCTAGATTCCATTATCATTGAATTATGCTTTCCGCATGCCCCTTATCCGGATGCCGTTCTCTTCCAAATTCTGCATGATGCAGTTGATGAGTCTCCAAAAGAATCAAAACGTTTCCCGCAGGAACTTTGGAACGCTATTGGCGACCTCTCGGTGCCCTCAACGAGCCTTTTTTTATTTTTCCCGCTCGACTGAACCCAATCACAGGTCTCCATTGAATTTCGCCAACTATTGGAGGCTGTCTTAGCCGGTCCAGATGCCAAGCTGTGGAAGGATGCGCCGCACGATATGCCCCAGGAGTACGAGACATGGGATCGTGCTCAAAAGCTGTCTGAGGAGGCGTCCAGAGAATACTCCAGCTATCAAGATATGATTTTTCCGTTAAGCAAGACACGCAGCCCAGAAGTTCTCAATAACATGTGGGAACAGATCAACATCGTAAGCTGCAATACTGAATTTGTCGTGAGATTGATGTTGTAACGCAACTGTCAAGACCTACCAAACTCTGACGGGCGAGGACATTGACAACCTTTGGAGGCTTACAGATGCACTTAATCCCACACCGCAATGGCATGGGTCTCATACGCCAAACTTGGCCGATTCCAATGCTGACTCTCGCACAAAGTCATTACCCTCGGGCTCACAATGGCGGAAGACGAATGCCAAACGCCCAGCGATTACTAACGAGCCTGCGAGCGACGATTCTATGCCTGGCTTACAGACTGTATCCGACTCGTCTTACGACGGGGACGAAAATCAAAGAGATTCAGACGTAGATTACGAGACCGACAGTGAGACCGACGAAAGTGGCTATGACACGGAACAAGAGGAAGAACTCCGCGAAATGCTCAGAGAAGCTATGGACACTGCCCATGAAGCTGACTGGCTCCATTCTAAAGAACCAGAGGGTAGTAACGACACTACCGAACAGCATGCTCGCAAGGGTAATCCATTTTTGAAACTATTAAGCTCGTTGCGAGGTATGTTGATAGAATTCAGGAAAAAATAACTTTTCGTTCAAGCAGCCTGACAGGCCGTATGTTTTCTTCAAGTCCTAAGCTTAAGACTACCACCCGCGCTAGGTCACCCGATTCAACTATTCCGACACTACAAAACCACAGCATCCGCATAGACGCTGAAGACGCTGACGTATTGACAAGCCTTCCTTGTGAGTATCTTGCCGGTTATACATGACAATGATAACATCTTGATTTAGCTGAGCAGATCGGGCCGTACGAAGCCACCGTAGAGGATGCCGAAGATGAAAGTGACGTGCCCCTGCCCCATACGAAGAAGAAGAAGAAGAAATACAAAAAACACAAGAAGCCAAAGGTATTAAAATCGTGGTATGAGGCGAAAGACACGAGCGATGGCAACGTAAAGCCATCCGTGGCCTCCCCCCCGCCATCCCCTCTTCTCAACAAAACGGTCTCTAAAAGTAGTCTTAACACCACATCTACATATCTTGGCGGGTCGACAACAACTTTGCCGCTACCCACGCAACAGAAAGCCCAGTCTTCTCGGTCATACATTCATGAACAGAGCCTCGATATCGAAAAATCTAAAGTCAAATCACGCCCAAATCATGCTACTGTCTTTACCGGGAAGAGCCCGCCGGGTAAATTCCTTCAGAAACTGCTGTGCCTTGCGAAGGGAAATAAGGCAGAGGTGACACCAGGCAATTCAGATCAGCAGTGCTTTCCAAGATTGAGTAAGAAGTCGCGGGCGTGCATGCATCAACTCTTGAATACGGCAGAAGACGAAATGAAAGGCACAGCATCAATGAAATGGGAAAGCTTCCTTAAGGCGAGTAAGATTTCTGAAGGATCAACAAAAACGTTTTTACGTGCCGTATAGCTTATGCGAGAGATGGGATTCGAATATAACCCCAGTACGGCGGGGTCAAGCGTGCGATTTGATCCTCCAGATAAACGTGACGGGGTCAGTCATTGTCCGAACTTCCTATCTTTCCTTTCTAATATGCTTATTCTTCGCAGCCCATCACTTTTCATAAACGTATGCTCACTATCAGTTTTTTGTGGTGTATGACTCAGATCTTCCAGCGCACCCCGATCCAACTCTGACTCCAATAATGCTAAAAATATTTGCAAAGAGGTTAGAGAGGCACTACGGGTGGAGCAAGGAGAAATTTCTGTCGCAGCCCGAAGTCTAACCTTAGGGGATGAACTGTTTCCAGTACTGGTATCCTTTACAGCAGATAATTACTTATTTTACGAAACAGAGTTTAGTGACTTGCCTGCCGTCTCGTGTAAGGGCCGTCAGGCTTGCAGTATAATAATGGTGTCACAAACATTAGCCACAGGCAAACTTGACGATTGTTCTGCAACGAACGCTTGGATCTCATGCAGAATGCGACACGTCCTTGACTTATTATATATAACAGGGTCTCGGCTAACATTTCAGAATTGTCATATAAATATGTAGCCAACAGGTTTAGTACTCGGGCCGTATTCCTAGAACGCTCTTCACTCTCCACATGGAATCGAGCTCTTCAAGCTAGCTCTGCTAATAAGTATCTGAAAATGATATTGGGAAGGTCGGCGCATACCAGCTTCGGGAAACCGTCTTCTTGCACTATCTGAGTCACAAGTCGCTCAAGTTCGTCGCGCGAAAGATCATACAAAGAAGTTGACTCTTTGAGCGAAGAAAGGATAGCATCAGTCAAATTTGAGGAGGACGAAACGCCATCTGCAGGCGGAGGCATAGAAGACATATCAGAGTTATTGTTCAGACCAATGGCCGAGGAGCTAGGAGGGGAAGAGCTAGGTAAGGAAGATTCTTGCTGCAAGCCTTGGATCCGAGGATTGGCAGGAGCCATCGGTCGTGAACAACCAACTGAGGGTCCTGGTATGTTGTCAACCACATTAACGTCGGAGGTAGGCTGTTGTGTGAAGGGACGAGAAGGAAACATCTGTAAATCGTTGCTCTCTTGTTGGGAAGACGGTGGCAGATATCTGTCATGCTGAACCGATATATTTGGCGAAGAGAAAGGTTTAACCATTGGCGCTGAGAGAAAACTAGGGACATTCGTTTGCGAGCTGGCTACTTTTTGTTGCGAGAGAGAAGTGGTCAATTGGTTATATTGGGCAGCTACTTCTGGCGAGGAAGATAAGACTAGAGGTTGAGCCGTTATGGGGGCCGAGAGTGAACTTGAAACATTCGCTTGTGAATACACCATGTGGCCGGGTTGACTATATTCAGTCGACGCAGGAAATTGTTGCAGAGGCCTGGTATCTGTGACTGGATTAGCTTTGCAAGGGCAAACGGTGCCAATTATGTTTATAAAGTCCATCGCAGAGGCTGAGGTCATGAAAGTAATTTGAAATCGCCGATATATCTAAAGCAAAATCGTTATACAAATGCTTGATGAGTATAATTCATACCGGTTCATTGGTCAGATCATTTGTGTTCAGGTAACGGATTCCAACCACACTATCGCGGTGTACCGCTTTGATTGGAGGACCTGGCGTTTTCTGATTTGGAATGGACCGACGCGAAAGTGCTAGTAGATCAAGATCTTCCTGTAGTGGTGTCATAATAATATATTTGAAGATCAGAAATAATACCTACAAAATTGACCTCTCCTTGGCCTGCACCGTTGTCAGTGTTTGCTGGAAGGCAGATGCGAAGCCGGACAGATTCAATATGGCCACCTTTTTTGACATCGAGGACCATAAAAATTGAAGAGTTCGTGAAGTGCTCCCACTCAGACTTCGACTGTACATTCGCTCGCTGAAATTTGGGGTATAACCTTGAGTATTTCGTAAGGGGATAGGTCGTTGTTGCTGTCGTTGAATAAGACATGGTGCATGATACACAGCCACATCTTTCCACTTAACCTCTGACATGAACCAGGACACCGCTGGCAACTCGAATCGTTTCTTCACTAATGGCCGGAAATTGTTTCGTAGACTATCGAAATCTATCATGAAGTCTCATCGGTTTCGAATACCAAAGCACGAATATCCGATTCGTCTTCGGTTGGTCAGAGCTTTATACTTGAATAAAAGCCGATCGTTCCATCCTTATTACTTGCACAGTGGTTTGTCGCCTTCACATGCATTATCATGATAATACTTGCCCTTCTGGGATTCACCGACCTTTCAAGGTCATTACCTCTGAACGACAAGCTCTTGCATTTCTTGTGTTTTTGTCTTGCGACAGCAGTTTTCTACTTCATAATTGATGTGGAAGAGTAAGTTGTCTATCACGTTGTTGTTTCGGGCTGAACCCTGAGCCCAGAATTATCTAGAGATGCGCGGAGAGTCTGGTTTTGGCGGCATTCAGGGCTGATATTCACGACTATTATATGTCTGTTCTGTGGCGGAGTGCTCAGCGAGTTTGTGCAATCCATGCTCCCAGTACGTATGAACCATGTTCACTGCGCAATAGCCTAACTATCTCCAGTATAAAGAATTTCAAACAGGCGATCTAGTGGTATGTCGAGTCCCTTGATTACCTCTTGCCGAACAAATTAAGAAACTGTTCCTCGAGGCGAATTTACTTGGATCGTCCCTCGGTTTATTTATAGCCTATCACCTGGAACGCCATTATCGTCACCGTAGAGAAGTACACTCGGTTCCAACAGAGAAGTACGCATAACTAATGTCGGCTCTGCCAGATTGCCCGCCTTTATCGACCGCTTGGCGCCTCTGTATCTGATTTGGAAGAATATGGGGATGAAGAAACGGGGACACGGTTGCTACCGTTGCATGATGACCATCTCATAGTGCCCAAAAGCGTTCGCAATAAATCGCCCCACATCAACGACGTGTGGGACGAACGAGAAGAAATATTTGGTATCGGTGGAGAGAGTGATGACGAAGAACGGACGCCTGGACCCACTCTACCTAATGACAAGAGATATCATGTAAATGGGGGTTCGGTCTCCAAAGCACTGGATACAAAATAAAACGGGGACGAGGTCGTTGTATTCTTTAGGCTGTATTTTTGTATAGATGTCTGATGTAGAATTTTCTTGCTGTCGATCCACTTGTGGACCCTCATTCGTTTTGTTATACAAAACCTTGGGATACACCTAAATTAGCCGCTGTTCAAGCAAGTCAAGGTTGACGAAGAGATCATCAAGGGTCTCTTGAACCTCCTCAATTTCCCGTTGGCGCTGGACAGCTAGTTCTGTGAGCTTTGTACACCCACTTTCAGCCACGACCAATACTTTGTCATGCATGGTTTCATCAAGGGTCGCCTTCATTGAGATCGCATAAGAGCAGAAGCGTAAGGGGCACAAGAAGATTACATACCTTCAGATCCCGGCCCAAACCCTCACCCACACGGTTCCAGTCTTCCCACCATCGTCGCTTTGATCGCTCCCATTTTTCAACACTCCACCGGACTCCTGCAACAGCTCCCAATAGGCCTACACCTACCGCCGTGCCCGGATCAAGCCCTACAGCGCCTAGCAACCCATCTCCAGTCCCCGCGAGCCACCCTAGCCACCCAGCCCAACTGACGCTTACACCAGTGGTGATACTTGTGCTCATTCCCAGTAGCGCTCGTTGGCCCGCCACATGAAGCCGTGTTGTTGGGTGCTCAATGATCTGAGTGCGACGCAAGTTGATCGGAAGGGTCAATGTATCTGGCACGATGGAGAAAGCGGGTGAAGCGGTAAGTTGTCGAAGTTCGTTACGAAGAACAGCTGAGTTAAATGGCGAGGACGAATGGGTGTCGAGGAGCGTAAATGTGGATTTGGTCATACTTTCTTGTATGACAGACAGGCGACCAGTATGTAGGATTAACTATTCTTGGATGTGTTTAGTTAATACTCGCTAAAAAAAAGGTATGAACACTGACTCGCTGCTCTAAATCTCGACACCAGGCTTGCTGCACAGTCTGTGAGATGATGTTGCTGATTTCATCAACTCGCCAGACCATCTTCCACCACGTCAAACGGTCCATGGTGGTCTTAACCTCCTTGCCCGATGTCCGTATGGCGTCTGCCACGAGCGCACTATCAAGATGAGGTTTTAAGATGCTTTGGCTCGACGAGCCATTGAGAACCTCCAGAATTCTCTGCTTTGTTTCTTCTATCGTTTTCTTGAGGACATCTATGTCGGAGTGGACGGCCTCAAGCTCTGATCTCGTACGATCTAGCGAACTCTGGCAGGTCGATAGGGCTGCACGAATGCGGGAAAGTGATATTCGAGATGGGAGTAAAGATGCCGTTCCCTCTGGTATAATGTGTTTGAGCGTATCAATGACAGATGACACGCGAGATCCAGCGTAGTTATCTTGATACCTCTGCACGGTAGATGGCGACTGGAAACCAGATGCAAGAGCCTCATTAGCTGCCACTGCGCGCAACGGGTCTACAAAAAGCACATAAGGTTGTTTGGGGCTATCTTTTGAAGAAAACGGAAGCGCCAGATGTTTTAGAGAAATAGAGTTAGATGTCGTTGGTGAGAACGTTATGACAAGTATGGTATTAGGATTTCGGAACAGTAATGGCTCGCGGTGAAGTGCGGAAAGGGGAGTGGTGAGAGGGTTGCAAACGATGACGGCAATGTCCGCACTCAAGAGCTGGTTGGACGTCCATTCGTCAAGAAGGGGGGGTTGGAAGGTGTCTGACGACTGAAATGCTGCAACGGGTCGAAGTTCGACTATTCGAAGCGGAACAGGGGTTTGATGTAGAAAGGAAGAGGCGAGATTGTTTACGGAGGCTGTCGAGGAAGGAAGCGATCTGCAGAAAAGTACGATCGGCCTCTGGTAAAAAAAGAAAGGTTAAGGGTACTTACGACAGGCTAATGCTGGCCTGACCAGAATACTTTTTCCACCGAGTGCGCAACCGCTCATTCAATGAAGTATCAGAAGTAAGAGGATCTTCCAAGAGGGCTGTGACAAGGTCAGCTGCTCCGGAATGTTTATCTGTGCCATAGACTACAGGCAGAATAGTCAGATCAAGAATGTTGAATGGCATATAAAACATACTTGTAATGTTTATTTCCGTATTGGACTTGGATGAAGTTTCATCGCGTGTCTTGGAAAGAAACTCGTGCCAGAACTCTGATGATTGCGTGGATGTTTTTGTTTGAGCTGCTGGTGGGAGCACGCGAGGAATTAGAGAATCGGTTTTATGAAGGAGAGTCAATATCTCTGGGTGTAAGAGGGAGTTTTGAGCTGCGGACTGAGAGTATTTCTGCGAGATTGAGCAGAGGCGAATGCCTTTACAATAGCGTCTGACGCGACATAAGAGCATTCTTCAATGAAAACACCACGTGGCCCGGCAATGATTTCCAGCTTACTACAAGTATCCTCATGCTCAATTAATCATATGCATGGCTGCTGTATTGTGGGTTAATTATTCTGAAGCCCGGCCAATTCCAATTACATACAGTACAGTTATGTTCAAAACTTCCGTTGACATTTGCGAAGCGACCCACTGGCATAGATGGGCACAGCGTGGGATATCGGGCCGGGGTCCTAGGCACATTGCAGACAATCAGTACAAATAAAGACAAACTATTGCTCGTGCTTCAATCTTTCTACACTCTCGGCGCTGCAAAGCTTTCAGCTGATATATGTCCTCCGCCGTCGATACGGCTTCTATGTCACCAGAGGCAGGTGCTGATTCTAGGTCCTCGTCTCCGGCAACTCCAGAAGCCACTGATTCACCACATTCAATCATCATACAAAGCGACCTGGAGGCTTCTAATTCCTGGTACCTTCCTCCTATGCAACAGCGCAAGCCGTTGAGTGATACATCATGGGACGTGACCAACACCGGAATGTTATCTTTGAAAAAGCCTGAAGATGATCAAATGCTTCAGTTGGACGAACTGCTAGAGCAACACGCCTACGAAGAGTTAGTCTCTGCTTCATATATCAGAAGTTGTCGCTCAATTTTCAATAGTTCACCTATGTCGAGTTATACCTCTCCTTTGACATACCCATCAATCGTACCCCAGTCTCTCGAAACTAACCCTCTTCCGTCGACTTCAGGACAAGTTTTGCCGAACTTTAAACCAGGCACATTCCTGATACCTTCCTTCAATGGCTCTATCTCGTCGACGAAACCTATACCTCCACCCACACCCTTACCAAGAAAGCAGGATCTTTCTTCAACACATCAAAGGGTCGTTTTCCCACCCAAGGAATCATGTATCAAGTACGCAGTTTATTAAGGCTATCTGAAGTTTTTATGGATACCTCAACAGTCTTCCAATCATGGTCCCAAGTATTCCAGAAGGTGGCACTAAATCGCGTGTCGAGACTCAAGTTAGAGTCACTATCGACTTGGCCGACGCAAGCTCGTCGTCAGACCCGCGCAAGTACGATTGCGTCGGCTCCTGGAAATGGCTTAGGCTACCTCCAGGTACATCTACCAAAAAGCGTACTCGTAAACAAGGGAAAATTGGTCAGGGTTATCCTACTTCATTGCATATCACGACGTACTGAGTCCCATTAGATCCCGATCCCCAAGACATTCTACATCTTTCCACCACCGTCACGTGCGCATCACCACCCCATAACCGTGTTTTGAGCTGCTCAAGTTGTCAAGCGCGTGAGGTAAGATGGACTGCCCAAAAGAAACTGTTTGGACGTGTTACTGATGAAACTCTAGGCAAAACGTGTTGCGAAGAAACTTGCTGCTCGTGTTCGGCCGGCGCGATCGGATACAGACTCAGGCGATGATCCCTCGTTAAATCGACCAAAAGTCAAACGAACTGAGGATACGACAAGTATAATTCAATTCAACTGCGCTGAGATTCTTGATTTTTCAACGGGCTCGGCCGTTCTCCCACTTCGCATCACATGTTATTGCAGACACCATCGAGAAAAAGTAGGTTTCATCGTCCATTTTACTATGATGGATCACCACGGCCGGATTGTGGGCACTGGCTCTTCCAGACCCATAATGATCACTGATGACCATAAGACCGCCCCCTCTGCAAACGCAACTCGACAATCAGATCTCTCTTCTGCGCTCATGAATATGGACTCCGAATGGTCGCAGGCCAGAGGAGTGTTGAACGAGCTATCTGCGGGTAATCGGGCTCCTTCAAAGCGTAAGCAAGAGGCAGCAGTTAAACGACCCAAACCATACGACTCTGCAAACAAACCCGCTCGGGTCTCTAGAGAAGGTAGTGTGGCAAGCGCACCGTCTCCTCCGACTACGTTTTCGTCGCCCATTACGAGGTCTCCTACTCCTTCCACAACTCTACAAAATATATTTCCTTCAGACGTTGCCGCACAATCGCAATTGCCGCAGCTCCAGTATTCTTCCACTGCGTCTCTGTCATCATCTCCCGATTCCCTTGTAACACCGCTAGATCAGAGTCCTGATAACAGTATGGCCACTATTGATCAGCAAAGCGAAATAGTTCAAACTCCTCCGCCGGCCTCGATACCTGTTATTACGCCAACTGTAGTAATGCCTGCCCACCCACACCCTATGCCTTACATGTTTTTTGATCCTCATGTGCAAGCAAACATGCCAATTCAAATCCCTACCATCCATCGTCTTATTCCTAATATTGGACCAACGCACGGCGGAATCGAAGTCACTGTTCTTGGTGCAAACTTCCACCCTTCCCTAGAACTCAACTGCGTTTTCGGGGACGCCAAGGCAAGTTCCACACAACGGTGGAGTGACAACACACTTGTATGCGTATTACCCCCCCGCGCAACTGCCGGCGTAGTGGCCGTATGGTTTGAAGGCTATCCAAAAGCAGTCGATCAGACGAACACCCCTCCATCGCTGTTTACGTACGCGGACGAGTCTGATAGAGCCTTGTAAGATCATCTTTCTGTATTCCTTCGTTGACCATCCACTAAATTCTTTTAGAATGGAGCTCGCTCTTCAGGTTGTCGGCCTCAAAATGACTGGCAAAATAGAGGATGCCAAGAATGTCGCCATGCGCATTGTTGGCGGGACTGACCCTTCGGAATCTCAGAATGGGAGTAGCAACAGTGGTGCAATGCAGCTTGCCTCCTCCCCGCGTGACTTGCGCCCTTTTCTTCTTGGACGAACTGGGGCAAACGAGGGGTTTGAGAATGTCTTGATTGATTTCCTTAAAATACTCGATGCACCTTTGGACCATCCGGCACCACAGTCTATTCCAACCTCTCTAGCGCTGTGTCTCACCACATCCAGTGGCCATACATTGTTACACCTCGCCGTCTTCCTAGGCTTCTCATCGCTAGCAGTTTTCTTGATCAAGCGGGGTATCGACTTGGATGCTCGCGACAAGAACGGCTACACGGCATTGCACTTTGCAGCTACCTCGAAATCTGAAATCTGCACCCGTATTCTGTTAGATGCTGGTGCCGATAGGGAGATCGTCAACGCTCTTGGCAAAACCCCGCAAGAATCTTGGCCCAACGCCGTTAGTATATTTGATGAAAGCGACCTTGAGTCAGAAGAGTCAGATTCCGACGAGGAAGCGCAATGGGGAGACGTGGAGGAAGCAGAAGGAGAAGTGATTCCTGTGCGACAGAAAGCAGCACAGCGCAGGTCACGTCGGAACTTACATCGCGGTGGCGTTTCTGGACAACATACTCCAACGCTTACCTATTCTCCTGACATACCATCAGCTACAACGCCTCCTCTGCA
Source organism: Calocybe cyanea (assembly GCA_018851305.1). Lineage (NCBI taxonomy): Eukaryota > Fungi > Basidiomycota > Agaricomycetes > Agaricales > Lyophyllaceae > Calocybe > Calocybe cyanea. The sequence continues at coordinate 138,986 of JABCKL010008370.1, forward strand.
GATGCACCCCCCTGAATCTTTCGAAAAGAAGGGCGACAAGCTCTCAGATGTAGATGGAGTTGATTCAAAACAGACTGCTTCCTTCATCGAAATGATCCAGCGTACCTTTGCCCAGATTCCTGCTCCTCAAGGTATCATTCCAAACATACCACAACTTCCATTACCCCACCTACCCAATTTTCCTGGCATGCCAGCTGTGCCATGGGGCGTGCTCCCTCAGCTTCCCATAGTCTTCCCGATTTATGTACCCATGATGCCTGCCTGGCCCACTATTTTTGGTGGTGAGCATCAAGAACAGGATGCGAATAAGGTCGGCCAAGTCGGGGATCATGAAGCGGTTAAAGGCATGGGGGCAGGCGCTATTCGAACGGCGCAAGAGCTAAGAGCAATCTGGGAAAAGTGGTTCGCACTTGCGGTTGCGACTGCCCGTCAGGGAGATGCCCCTCCCCCAGTGTATACACCTCGAGATAGCAGCTCCGAACAACCGCTTAAGATTCCAGAAACTACCGAGGGTCCAAAGGAAATCTCAGAACAAGTCATCCCCGCAAGCTTGCGGGCGGATGAGGCCAGCGCTGCCGAGCGAGATCGTCCAACGCCTGCTGCTGCCGACATCCGACCACTTGGATATAACATGGATGCGCTCCCTGACCAAGAAGTCAATGCGTATGGCTATCAACCCAATACTAAACGAACCCAAAAGCTGAAGAAGAAGCGTGCGCAATTAGCGTTGTTTTATCCGAACTTCTTTTGCTGACTATCTTATGTAGATGATAAAATGTTATTGATATTTTGGCTTCCGGTACTTTTCGGTACGTGCTTTACTGCTCCACAAGCTCCAATGCTCAAGCGCTACCCTCTCAGTATCTATCGTATGGGCAATCCACACTGGGTTGCAATTCGCAGTTCAAGCACTCAAGACCGTTTTTCCTGCTAAAACACCCTCAATCATTTAATCTCTGTACAGTTCTAGATTGATGGTCGTCTTGACAGACCAAATTTTTCATTTTCGGATTCTATTTTATTTAGGTGCATTGTAATGTAACCACGACCCATTGTAATAAGTAAGCTTTCAAGCCTTTAACTTAACTATAAGTTTAACCAGTCGAGTGATCAACGAGCCCTTGACTCTGTCTCCTTCAACCTGAGAACCTCGGTTAAAATACCAGTCGAAGCAATGTCACGTGATATTGAAAATTAGAAGCGTTCAACGCGCCTCGGCCCTCCACCAAGCATTGGTTCCGTTGTCCATCCTACTTGCCGACATGAAGCGCGGCGCGGAACGAGAACTCAACAAGGATAATGCAGATGAAGAAGAACTAGAGGTAAGATACTGCGGTCTCCCTTAGACGTGTACTATTCAACATGACGGCTAGGAGACACCAACTGAAGGCTTCCGCAAGGCAGATGAATCTGTCTTGGCCACCAGAGTGTTCGTCGGGATAAACTTGAACGTTCGCATAACTGATTCTCAAATATGATAGAATACGAGGGCTGCCCAAACGCGCCCATGCTACCCCAATAACTGCCGCGACACAACAGAGCGTGTTGACGAACGAGGTTTGTACTGTCATTAGATGGTCAAAGTAGGCCTAACGTCTCTGTAGAAAGACAAAAGTACTCAAAACTTTGGTGCTTTCTCCAACAAGACTTTCTCTTTCGCATCACCAGCAAATGGGACAAGCGCACCTGGTCCAACGTCTCAAAGTGCCTTCAACCCTGTGTTTTCCAATCCGGTGGTATCATCCTCGGCATCGATCACCGCAAAGAAACTTGCCTCTTTCTTGAATCCTTCATCGTCCCCAACCGAGCTTCCGGCACCCCGACAACCTCCAACGGAAGCGCCCAATGTGGATGATCCGGCTCTTTACAAGTATTACACATCTCTCCGAGGGCTCAACATCTCTCTGCTTGATGCTTTAATACAAACGACCGAAAAGGATCCATTTGCAGACATTTCTGATCTTCTTGATCGTTATAAGAACTTCCGCTTGGACGTCCAGAAGGAATTCAACAAACAGTCGTTGGTACCAGAGCCAACAGTCCCTCAAAAACAAGCATCCATGCCAACCCCCCCTGCAAAGTCTTTTACATTTCGGCCTTCGATAACTGCAAGCTCCGAAAATGCTGGGCAATCCCAGCCACACCATACATCATCTTCAGCCACAACTTTATCGCCATTCACTTTCACCTCTTCCACAACGCCCTCCACGACGTCGCCATTTTCAACTGCCACCAAATCTGCGTTCTCCTTTAAACCTACGCCAGATGATGGCGACTCTTCACGATCTGGAGAGTCCAAAAGTTCCGAATTCAGTGGTCATAACTTTGGTACACCATCGGGGCCATCTTTCACTTTTGGAGGACCTTCGACAACCAAATTGGAAGTAAAGGATACATCTTCAAAGCCATTTACCTTCGCGCCTATGACAGACACTAACAAGTCCTTATCAGGGACAGAGACAAAAGGAATAAGCGTATCTCCAGCATCGTCTGGGCAGAGCGCTAGCGCCTTCAGTATAGGAGCTCACTCAACTCCTAATCCCTTTGGCTCAAACAGTCAATCCCTTTTTGCCACCGCCCCGACATCTTCACAAACGAACTCAGGAACATTTGGAGGCTTCGGAGGCTTTGGGAATTCTTCTGGAGCAGGAGGAAGCATAGGCAACCCCGTAGGTTTCAGTTTTGGGAGTCCCGCGAGAACACCCGATAGCGAACCTGCCACTGGAGAAGGAACTTTGTCACCACATGAAGCAGACACTCATGGGGGTGGTAACACTGCTGCCATAGACTCGCGTGAGGGTCAGGACGCTGCAAATAACGAGCCTCCTTCCGCCCTTTTGACCAAAAACCCGCATGATGAGGAAGGCGAAGGTGAAGAGAACGAAGATACTGTACATGCTGTAAAAGTAAAGGCATTCGTGTTGCGCAAGTCGAAAGAGAATATGGCACCTGGTTGGGCCGAATTGGGTCAAGGTGGATTTTTAGCTCTTACGTGGATACACTTCAGCTCGAATTTAACTTGTTTTGTGCTCAGGGTTTCTGCGGCTCAAAAAACATAAAGAGTCGGAAACAAGAAGAATCCTTCTTCGGAACAGCAACACAGGGAAAATTAACCTCGTTGGTATAGACCCAATTAACATGCACACAAACTGACCAAATTTTTCGCATAGAATTTCTACCTCTACTCAGGCTTCAAGTCTACTCAAAATAAGAAAAGTCTAACATTTGTTGGACATGATGAGTCGAAGACTTCACAAACCTACAGTGTACGTTTGCAGGATGAGCAGCAGGCGAGCGCTCTCAAAGAGGCCTTGGATCAAGAGATCGCTGCTGTCAACGCTAAATCAACCGACTAGCAATTTTAGTATACAAAATTCCAATAATGCGCAATATTGGGGGCTGACAAAGTTCAGCTCCTGCTGCGGCCTTCAACCCTCCTGCAACCACGCACGCAAACGATGGCGGTTCGGTGAAGTATATTCATTTCATTTGCCACCAAAATGGCTTTGTGCATTTTGCCATATTGAATTAAGGACAAAAGCTTCACTTAACAACATTTCGATGTCGTGTTCGTTCCAATCCTGAGTGGGCAGTGATTGAAGGAACATTATAATTCCCTAAAATACAATATGAGAATGTCTGGGTACCATGGGAGAACATCTGAGCACCTGAAAATCCATTGCCCGTAGCTTCTCGCTCCACTTGACGAGGAAAGCAGAACAGACATAAAGATGGAACTGCGAAAAGGCATCCGGGCCTTCCGCCTAAAAACTGATTTATGGGAGCACGCTTTTACATATCCAGATACATACCAAGTAAGTGTCCCACATACGAATCGTGTTTTGTACGCTGATTTCCCTCATGAGCAGACAATTCATCCATCGGAACGCGAATTGCATGAATTCTACACCCTGTGACTCCAGATGGCCTGATAAAGGAGCTAAGTCAAGAGTAGTTAGCACTTTGTCAATTGTTATAACGACTCGTCGATTGTACAAACCATCTATTCGTGCGACCAATTCTGCCATCCGACGCACACTCCTTTGAATACCTGGCTGAGCAGAGATATAGTTGTCCTGGATGCCATCCAAAAGGCGTGAGAGACACCAAAAAGAGTCTGCCTCTATGGCATTTAGAACGTGAGGAGGGAGAAGAGACGGATCAAAGTTCTCGGGATCCGAGTCTGGCGAATAGGTTGCTCAAGGTTAAATTCACGAGGGAGCAGCATGCATACCAATATAACCTGAAAGGAAAACTTGGAAGAACGGAGTAACGAGATCGTTGATACCTTGGACATAACCACTTGCGGGATGTCGAATAGCCCAAACATATAGGATGCGTTCAAGGCTCTATCAAGAAATCAATCTTCAGGCTCGCAGATAATGCAGTGAGCGACGATCCGTACTCGCTGTGTCGCATCGTGCATCCAAAGCCCAACACCAGGGCGAGTCCTAGGAACATCAATCTCAATTTGGTGCCATATTTGCTGATCGAGACCTGAGCGGTCCCGAGCAAAAGCAACTTCGACTAAGGAGAGGTATTCACTACGTTTCCGTGTAAGAGTCGTCGAGCGCAAGAGGGTAGGTAGAGGAAGATAGCCCTGACAGTGTATCAATCCAATTTCCTGGCTTAGTTCTACTGAATACGTACAAGAAGGAGTTGCCAGGCCATAGGACGGAGATCTGTAGGTATGCCTGCCCAAGCAAGCTTTCGCAGCTCCGCTGGTTAAATGAACACCTGCAAAACAACGCGAAGTAATATACATACCAATATTGACGTCTCTGCTTGATAAACAGTCCAAGAACTTATGCCTTCTATTGGAACGTATTGAACGTTCTCTCAGAAGCTTTTCCGATCGTTCGCGGTGGTGAGCAGCCGTGCCTTTCCCCTTTTCAACATTTTGGCGCTGCTCAACGGATGGCAATATATCGTTTCGCCGAGCTCTATGTTTAATACCGTTGAAAGGATCTAAAAGCCAAGAACAGATTGAGTTGACATTCTTTCGCTAAGCTGTCAGTAAGGTTATATACCGTGGACGATATCGTCTACATCAGTTCGTATAGCGTTTTGGCCGCCGTTCGCTCTCGAATAGGAAAGCGGTGCAGGTGGTAGCGTCTGGTCTAGTGTAACCACTTCCGGCTCCAGATCGCCCAAGATCATGTCGCTCTCTACATCAGTGTCACCTTGACCCTCACGAGCACGCTCTGAAGCCTCAGACACTTCTACGCCCTTCTGATCCTCAGACTTTTTAACAATGGTCCAGCCACTCTTAGATTCCAGCCCTTCATATTCGTGTGGAGGATATGAACTCGGATTTGGAGCACTAACATGAGTATATGAAAAAGCAAGCGTTGACGAGGATGTGCTGACAGATCTTGGAACTGGTCTGGACGCTACTGCAGGCGATGGTGGTGAACGATTCCAAGGTTGAGCAAAAGACGATTGGCGTGGAGATTCCGAATCCGAGCCACTGTCCCAAGCATCGTCCTCACCCCATTCCCCTCCTGCCCGACCTGTAAAATGACTTGACGGACTGATACCAATGTGTGGCCGTGCAGGAGGTGATCGGGCGCTCATGAAAGGATCTCACTGTTTCCTGCAACGGGTAAGGAGGGTTAGATTGTAGAGACTGTGCGCCCAAGGACCATATATACTCTGTATGATACGTGGGAACTTTTTGTACCACCAATCTAACGCCGGAGCTAATGCTTGTTGTCTATACTTCCAGTCCTTTTGAGAGGAATCTAGTTCTTCTCCGGTCAGCTTACTAGCAAGCTCAATAATAAATGCACGAAGACCTTGCATAGACTCAGTTGTAACTAAGAATGAGATCTCAAGTAAGTTGGGTACTAACATGTACACTGAATCCCACGACTTCTTTTTTGACCATGTCCATATCGACTCTAGTCGAATTTACCACCTGTGAAATTTCAGATGCCCTCATCAAGCTAGGTAGTCCTCATGGAGGTTACATCCCAGACATCTTGATGATGTCCCCACCCGTTCCCGACTTGCGTATCTGTGCCAAGGCCTATACCGTTAAAATGGTTGCCATCTCTGATTCCTCGGCACCAAAGCTCCAAGATCATTTTGTGGACACCGCACCCTCCGGCTGCTGCATTGTGATTGACGCACCTTCTTGTTTAGTGGTCTTACTGGCTCAAATCTCTCAACACGCGCTGATTGACCGAGCAGATACTAAAAACGCCGTATGGGGTGGACTAATGTCTGCAGCCGCCCAAGCTCACTCCGCTGCCGGCGTAATAATTTCCGGCCGCTGTCGAGATCTAATGGAGCTGGAATCTTTGGGATTCCCAGTTTTCGCTAGAGGACACTCGACTCTCGGACAGTCCCCGTTCACTAGACCGTCCGAGATCAACGTCCCGCTCGTTATACGACCTCAAGGAGAATCTCTGACGAAGGATCCATTCCCTCCAGTGACAGTGGTACCTGGCGATTGGATGATAGCAGATCGAGATGGGGTAGTTTGTGTTCCTAAGGCTTTGGAATTTCAAGTGATCGAAGTCGCCAGGAAAGGCAGAGAAGTCGATGACCTGTGCATGAGAGATATCAAAGCCGGGAAAGGTGTTCAGACGACATTCAAAAAACACAGAGAGTAAATATGATACAGTTGACAGGTTGCGACCTTGCCTTCAAACCCGAAACACCCATCATCATGGAGCTGGGGGAATTTCCTTGTCCTTTGTACGTACAACTTTTGATGCCATCAAACCTCTTTCGCAACATAACGCCCGATACAAAACATATCAATTGGCTTCTTTCATGACCTCGAGTCGCGTCGAGTGACTCCAGGTTGGTTAGGCTATGAGTCATCATACCCGTATGACTTCTTCCCCAGTTGTCTGTGTCAGTGAAATAAATAATGATACAAAGAGACCTGATTTTACCTGCGCTTCCCCCATGTTGAACACCTCAGACCCTCTAGTCAAGATAGGAAGTGCGTACTTTAACTTATACCGGCATTACCAAAGCCATTAATATTCAGCAGTCACGTCCGTCGTCTGTACAGTGCCTGCAGTCATCAGTACAGCTTATCGATTATGGATTCGGCGAGGGAGATATTGGGCGGACGATGTAAGCATTGAATATTGTTACAACCCAAGCAGTAATCGAAATTATAATTTGGCAGATATGGGCTTTGGCCTCCGTGATTTCCCAACTTCTCATGTTCTCTGGTTCCTTTATACATATCGCACACTCGAGCCCGCCCAAAACTATGGCAGCAGCCTATTATATTATGGCAGCAACGTTTTACACTGTTGTATGGCACGTAGCCCCCTTCGCGGTCGTATCTGGACCATCATTCAGCTTTTCCCGCAGGTTTGCTCGACTATCAATACTTTTTTCGGTCATTCGGATCGATCCCAGCGAGACGAGACGCCGCCGCCTCCTCGTTGTTGCCCTCTTATTTTTCCTTACCGCTATTGTCCTTGTCGCCCAGCTTTGGTGGGTTTGCGAACCAATGGGAGCCATCTGGAAACATACGACTATTCCGCCGCAGTGCTCTCTTACTCGTCAAGTAGTTATCCTTCAGCTCGTTAGTAAGCTAGACATCTTTAACTCTTAGTATCTTGCCGCTCACCCAATGTGGTAAAATAAGCGGATATCCTAGCCGACATGATTCTTATCATTTCGCCTCTCAGGCTCCTCCGGACACTCAGCGATAAGAAACTTCGCCGACGGTTAACTGTGATTTTCTCGACATGTCTTATTACGACCTCCGTCTCTCTCGTACACGCGGCGTTTATCTTTGTGCATGCGTAAGACAACTTTCCAGATCATCTGATTCAAAGTCGATGTTGATATTATCACCAGAGGCCACGAGGAAGTCATTGCCGCCATCGTTGAAGACTGTGTGTCTCTAATTGTCTGCAACGTTCCAGTGGTTGTCACCTCGTTGCTCCATATCAAGCGGGATGTCCGTCGGCCAGCCTTACTTTCTGGACGAAGCGCTATCCGATTCACAAGTTGGCATCCCAAATCAACTGCCGATGAGAGCCTAACTACCACCGGTAGTATTGCGATGCCAACTTCCGACTGGATGAGCAACTTTCGCTGGGAGCGTGAACTGATCGAGGATTCTGATGCCGCCGCCACCACTAATACTACCATCTCCATCTCGTCAAGCGAAGATGCCAAGTAACTGTCGGATATAGATGAGAAGCGCTCATGATTAGCGCAAGTGACGGAAGCTTCTGGAAAATGACGTTGCGCATTTCGGATGACCTAAACGTAAATCTTTTCCATACATGTTACAGATCAGGTCGATGGCACTTGCCCACTTTGAGAGAAGTGCTGCTGTGTTCAAGGAACTGATGAAGTCGGTCACTAGTTCATGCTTCACTCGTTCATCAGCCCCATATTGTTAGACTGTTTACCCAGGGCAACAACCACAATGTGATCCCAACATGTCCATTCGCATGTAGCACATTGCCTAAAGGACTTCCGCTTACGCTTTGATGGATCATCAGATCACACTATCACTGTGACTCCCCTAGCCGACGTAACCCGTAAGGATATCTCGACATAAGACACCGCATCCTCTGGATTCAAGAAATGAACCCGATCCGCAAACTTCCCACCCTTGACAGACTCAACGCCCGAGTGCCAGACTCTACGTCTGCGACCGCCGTCGCCCAAGAATGGTTGACAGCCTTTGCAGAAAGCATCGAGACCCAGAACGCCGATGCTACAGCCAGTCTCTTCTTGATTGATTCCAGCTGGAGAGATATTCTGGCTCTTACCTCGGATATCAGGTCTTTCGCAGGGTGGGGTAAAATTAGAAATCTCCTAGAATTGCGCAGGGGGTATATCGTATCACCCAGTTTACTGCATGGCCCGAACGACTCTCCACTGCTTGAGTATCCCTTTCCCGATTTTGCCTTGATTCGATTTACATTCAGCTTCGCAACTCCCATTGGTCGAGGATTGGCCATTAGTCGATTAGTCCCATGTGAAGATTCTAAATGGAGAGCATGGGCCATGTTTACATGCCTGGATTCGTTAAATGGTTTCATAGAAAAAGTAAGTTGCGAGCGCACTTGAGTGGGGCACCCTTCCATATGATTCATTAATAGGTTGGGGTGAACCGCAGTCTGAGTGATGTACCCTGTGATCCTTCCGGGTCTTGGGAAGACTTGCGAAAACAACAAGTCGACTGTCTAAATGAATCACCCCAGGTGCTGATAATCGGTGAGTGGCTCGACGCTTTTTTTACTGCTATCCTTGTGCTGATGTCACCTATAGGGGCAGGGCAAGCGGGACTTGAAGTAGCAGCGCGTTTGAAATATCTGGACGTCCCTACGCTAGTTGTTGAACGGTCAAAGCGTGTTGGCGATAATGTAAGCTTGTCTTGATAGATACTAAAGAGCAGAAAAGCGATGAAAACCATCTATCACAGTGGAGAAAGCGATACGAGTCACTATGTTTGCATGATACTGTTTGTGAGCTCCAGAGTCGCAGACAGGTTTTGCTGAACCAGACCATTTTAATGCTTCAGGGTATGACCACTTGCCATATATGCCGTAAGTTCAGTATTTAGAAATCGATATCCACTGATATCTAGTTTGGGCGCAGATTTCCCTCCACTTGGCCAGTCTACTGCCCTGCTGGGAAGGTAAATTCAATGCCCTCGATTATCATAACATTTTACCATTTGTCCTTTGAGTTTGCCAACTTTTTGGAGGTTTATACAGAAGCGCTAGAGCTCAGAGTTTGGACGTCGTCAGAGATCATTAAGGCTTCCTGGGACAGTGAAGCAAAGACATGGTTGGTAATTGTTCGTCGAGAGGATGAGATCAGAAAATTGGTCGTCCAACATCTGGTCTTTGCAACTGGCTCTCTTGGTGGTCTCGCTAATATCCCTAACATAGCCAACCGGGCAAGTACAATTTAATTCTTTAATTAATTTCCGAGTTTAACATTCTTTTTTAAATGAAGGAGGCATTTGCAGGTGATGTCTGTCACTCCTCCGACTTTAGATCGCCTCGGAGTTACGTTGGGAAAAAGGTAGTGGTTGTTGGGGCAGGCAATTCTGGTACGGGTATGCGGTATTTCCTTGCTGACCTACGTTGATATACCTTCAATGCTAGGCCATGACATTGCAGTAGATCTTTCTAAGCACGGGATCGATGTAACAATGTAATCCGTTCATCGGACTAGCCATACCCGACCTGAGATGGTCTGACCTTCGTTCGCTCATGCCTAGGTATCAACGTTCAGAAACAGTTGTGATATCCGCACAAGCGATTGCAACGATACTTGGTGACACCCACAGCTCAATGATAAATACCACTGGCCTTATAGTTCTATACTAGATGTCTTCGGATACAAGGAAGGAGCGAATCTAGAACATGTTGATCGTTTAAACGCGTCTTACACCTTTGAGATTGCGAAGTTGTTCCACAAGAGGATCATGGCGCATGTGGCGCAAACAACTGACAAGTGAGTGTTCAGACTGTCCGCTTTTGTATGTGGTTGTGATCAATGATAGGGATATTCTTGATGGCCTGAAAAAAGCTGGTTTTATGATGAACCGTGGTCCTGATGATGCGGGTATTTTCCCTCTTCTTTGGATGCGGCATGGGGGTTACTATATGAGTATGAGGTTGCGTCCTAATATGCGGGAAGGACTTGATGAATTAAGCTATCATAGATACTGGCGCAAGCCAAGAAATCATTAACGGAAAGATCAAGTTAAAGAATAGGAGCAAGATTAAAAAATTTGTGGACGATGGAATTGAATTTGACGATGGCTCCCAATTAGAAGCAGATGTAGTTATCTTTGCCACTGGGTGTGTGTCATTTTAACAAGATCTGAATAGCGCATCACTAACCGCCCTATGTCAGTTACGGGAATGCAAAGGCTGTTATCGAGGCCGTATGTGGCCCTGACGTGACCAAACAGCTTCTACCCATATGGGGTGTAAACAATGAAGGTGAGCTCAATTCCGTCTGGAAGAGCTCAGGGCATGAGGGTCTTTGGATCGCAATGGGTTAGTCGGTCAAAATTGCATCATTACGACAGATGCCTCACGCGATCCAGGAAACCTGAGCATATGTCGTTTCTGGAGCAAAATACTCGCTTTCCGTACGTTCCCGATGGCTCCGAATACATTCCCAGATCTTACAGAGTTGTAGAGATCAAGGCTACGATTGAAGGTGTTTTACCCCCAAAGTTTGAAAAATTTTCGTAAACTAGCGGGGCCGTTTTATTCTCAAATCCACATTTTCGTCGTTAATTAATGGCTAACTAAAGCTTAAATGTTATCACGCTATCTAGAATATATGTTGACACAAAGTCATACTATAGATTGAGGATGGTAAGGTTACAATGAGGGTTTCTTGCTCGTGCTTGCTCGTGGTGATTGTGCTCCAATGTTTGTAGCTTCAGCCTGTGCCTGGCGGATAGCATCCCGACTCAAACAAGAGTCAATATGAGAATTGAAACCTCGGTTATCGGTTCGAATTGTTCTGCCACACAGAGGACAGTCATACGCTTCTTCGTCTGCCTTGGGTAATCTTGCAGAGTCAATCTTCAAGGATATGACTGGCCTAGTAATACTAGTGGTGCTCCGAGGCTTCGTAGGTCGGAAACCTTGGGAGACAGACGTCGGAGGTGTCTCGCGCTCTAGATGTTTTGTCGTTGCACAACTTAGGCCGTCAGCTGGTGGAACCAATGCTGCTGGTATTAGCGTTTGTGGCTCGACATTGTCATCGTCTTCTGTCATCCCAGGTGCAGATTCTGGGGTCAATTTTGTATCTGCTTCATCATGCTCATGGAAGCCTGGCATTGCCTCCTCGTCATCATCATTGTCGTTGTTAATTTGGTCGTGCTCTACATAATCCTCGTGATCTCCATGCTTGGCCCTCTTCCTAGGTAGTTCGCTCCGGACTGGTTCGAAAAACTAGTTCTCGGTGAATAAGCGTCACTGAGAGACCTTTGATAACCTACACGTTTGATCCCATTGGTGGGCTCTGAGGGAGCTCGAAGATCCTTCAGTTTTGTGACCCTTAAGCCAATGAGACGGACTACGAGCGGCAATTCAGGAAGTAAGAGCTCCAAACCAATCTTGCAAAAGTAAGAACTAGTTCAGATCTTAGCTGAAATCGCTACTCACAGAGTACAAGTCCTCCCTGTTGCGCGCCCAGCGGTCCAGAGACTTGGAGCGAGTAAAGACTAAAGCATGTATGTATGTGGGGATGATGTCCTGTTTTTTCACGCTCTTGAAACTTACCTTGGTAAGTGTCAAGTTTATATTTCAGGGTCACCGTTCGACCGGACCATGCATTCCGATCCATGTCTTTCTCTAGCTCAATAGCGACTTCGTCAAGTTTTTGCAATATTTTTTCTTTGTCACCGATGGGGGAGAAAGTTCTAGATCATATAAGTTCTGTGGCTCTATGTCAAGGATGGCTTTACCGTTCTGCACCAATACTCCTTCGCTCTTCTCTCGCCATAGGCTCCACAGTATTCGACGTGATTCCAAGGTATGTCCTGAAGAGGTACTGCCTACCAAGTTGTTTTTGCATCAGATAGATGACCCCGCGTTGTATGAAGATATCGCCGCATGTCTAAGTCCGATCTTGTTAATTGAAATGTCCATAAGTGAGCTGGATCTCACCCTAACTCCAATGGACTCTAGCAATCTCTCATTGACTCGGCCAATGCCTGGTATCTTGCGAATCGAGAGGTCGTGAAGGAATGAGATTATGGATTGTCGCTCGAAAGGGATCTGATACTGGCCATTAGGCTTGTTCTTTTCCGCCGGCAATTAGTTTAAGGACGCGTGAGAAGGATCAAAAAACCTTGTCTGAACAGATCTGGGCCAAGTAAGATTAGCAGCGCCTGGCGAATTTCTATATAAAGAGCTCACTTTCGCCAACATCTGTTTCTCCGTCAGGTCAATTGGCAGTAGATGACAAGGTGGATCTAACCTTAGTTGGTGCTATACCTGCACTAGCAGTAAGTTTGGTTTCCTGAAATACGTCACGGCGCATTGTTTCTACACATTCCGCGGCTGTCAGATTATGTGACTGACAATAGGCTGAAATGCTAATTCTGAATGATTAAGCCGCTCTGCATAGAATACAATAAAAACTCTACTTCAAATATGCTTCATCACAGCCGCCAGGCAGTAAGTCCGGATCATATTGCTTCAAAACTGACATAATGGCCTTAGACATCTCTAAGTACCTCGAGAAGTGGTTTTTGACGAAAACCAACTGCGGGCACAGCTTTTTGGCAATGAACCCTTTCATGAAGCAAGCAACTTTAATTGGTGACAGTTAAAGCGTCATCATGTTGCTTACCTGGCATTCCGGATCGTACGCCATATTTCCTCGCTTCATAGGAAGCAGTCGTTAAGACACCATGACCAACCTGTATGGCAGCTTGATTCAAAAGTTATTAAAAAAATATCTAGCATACTCCAAACGGCTTCCCATGGAGATCAGGGTTGTCCAAAAGTTCAACATTCTAAAGCAGGTGGTAAGATAAGATATGCAAGTGTCACTCACAAACTCACGGCAAAAAACGCATCCATATCAATGTGCACAATGATTTGCGATAGGTCGCGCTGCAGCTCTAGTTCCGTGATCTGGAAGCGATGATATAAATGATTCTGAATTTTCGCCAGCCAAAATGTCTTACTAAACGATCCGCGGACTGCTCGAGAATACCTGAAGATGTGTTAACATCAAAAAAAATCTTAGAAGTCAATGGACGTACTGATATTAGTACTCTTTAGAGCATCGTCGCGCTGCTTTAAAAGGGTAACGATGCGCTTCGTCAACTCTTTGTCTTTCTTCTTTTCGTTCTAAACGCAGCTCAGCTAACCAAATTTAAAGGCTGAAAAGGGCGCATATACCTCGTAAAACTTTGACCCTTTGGAGGCTTCTGCAATGATACGATTGATTTCTGTCTGGTCCTTGGAGAGGCTTTGGGGGCTAAATCAGGAACGGGAGAGATAAGATTGGATGTACTCCGAAAGCGTACCCTGCTTTTCCTGTAGAAGGACCGGCCAGGCGTCTCACAAGGCTCTCTGTTTCCTGAGAGGAACCGGGATCATGCATGCATATAAGTACTTGGGCGCAAATAAACAAACCAGTCGCGTCTGACTCGCGTTTGCCGGCCTTATGTAATCCTATTGTGTTCATATGACACACTTGACTAGTAATACATAGACGTGTAAAAAAGAGGGGCGGTTATTGCTGAAGAAATCGCACAGGGATAGAAACAATATCCCACGTCTGGTCATAGGTATCATTATCGAACGCTACTTGTTCTAAGGCATGTGAACTCCCAAAATCATGACCTTGCTCGATCATATCTAACGCGACAGGCGCCGGAACGAGAAAGACCTTCAAGAAACCCAGAGAGGAGTTGAGACTGCCATCAAAGGAGAAAGACAAAGCTTCAGAGTCAGGTTGTCCGGAACCAATTTCCAGATGGGAGTGATGCGGGAGAGGCGCTATTTTCGAATCCAGGGGAGGACCGTAGAGCTTCGTGATGTTGAAATGATCCGGGTCCATGTAAAAGAGATAGGGCCATAGGTCAATGTCGGACAAATTACGCAGAACAATCGTGAAAAGGGATCCTTTCGTAGGCATTACTGTAGCCATCCCATTCTGGACGAGATTATCGCCGCTCTTCATCCAGGAACTAACATCTAAATGAAAGAGCTCTATGTTCACAAGCCCGGTTAACGAGGTGCCCGGGTTCGTGCGATGCAGATGAAGGAAAAACCGCGCAGCGTCAAGGATCACATCCAAAGGGTCTCTTTCAGAGATTTTGACAATACGTCTGATACTGGCTGCAAAAGTATCGTGTTGCGTTTCAACGATTAGTTCCCGACGCTTGATCGTCATTGACAGATCTGCTCGCTCGGAAATCTGTACTCTAGTAACGTTGAGGCTACCCTCCAACTTCGACGGCCTAGAAAGCTTGGTCGGGATTACGCGCCACAGCTTCCATAGCCGACTCAGCGAAGTAAAGTTCGCTTTCAAGTGAATAGAGAACGGGCGGTGATTATTCCAATGCGTAATATGTGCCCAAGAAGATGTAGGGAGAGACTGAGTGGATGTTTTCACCTGCCCAACGCACCATGTTGAATATACTTTCGAAGTGACGACCGTAGCAATGGCAGGGTTTCGTGAAACACGATAATTGTGCAAGTGAAGGGAAAATTCGGTGCCTTCGACGATTCCCTGTATTGCTCCAACTTCTATCCGAAGCTCTTTATCTCTGTTGATAACAGCAGGAATATACTGAGAGTCTTTGACAAAGGGGACTGCATCGAAAATGATGCGGGAAGTGTGCTGTCCCATGCAGACAGGGTTTTGGTCTCCTGAGACCCTTTTCCGAAGTATGTGGTCGAACAGAGATAGATAAGAGGTGCGATGGAGGGACAGCTCAGCTGCTGCATCGAGGAGCGACTGAGTGAACCTGCCCCTGCCTTTCACTTCCGTTGCTTTCTCTCCAGGGCTACAAGCGGCTAGAAAGTTATGCGTATGAGTTTGGGCTGTGTAAAACCCGAGCTTTTGGGTATGGGGCCGCCCGCGGGCACTTGGCCACAAACAACGGTAGAGATCGTTAGGCTTTGACTTGGTGGTGGGCGTCCAACGAGTGATGCTACGATCCAAGTCATTCGCGCGTGATTTGGCTGGCGAGAAGCAGCAATCGGCGATAAACGTTATATTATCTCCTTTAACTTGCGCTAAATCTTGGAGGAGAGCGTGCATGGAGCGGTCAGATATGCCAGCAACACGGCTGCCCTTGTACTTTATCTCGTGGTCGTGAGGGCACAAGACCTGAACACTATTAGGTGTAACGTCTGAACCTTCAAACCACCCTTCCGGGGCAGTCATAAGGCTCCCGTGACCAGCAAAGTAAACGACAATAGCGTCACCTGAATTAATGGCGACGTTGTTGACTAGATGTTCCATGAAGCTATCTTCTATGCCCCGCTTTGTTGCTTCACAATTTAACAAGAGGCGGATATGCTCTTTTGGGACTTTCAGATCGTTGGTCAAAAAGCGCTGGATGCGTTTTGCATCATCGACACAAGCATTGAGATCCCATATTTCGCCTGCCTGGTATCGGTCGATACCAATGATCAAAGCAAATAGTCGGGTAGTCATGTATGCTATATCGGCTTCAGGCAAAGCTAAAGAGGCGGGACGAAGTCACTTACCGAAAAATAATGTCACTAGAGCCCACCCAGGCAAGAAGAAACGAACTCCTTTCGCCTTGTTAATATAGCTGTGGACATAATCGCCACAGTGAATGGGCACGCCAGTTCCAGCTGGGTTCCAGCTGTTTCGACAGTATCAATCGATTAACTCGATTTGTGAGACGACTCGAGTATAGAGCGTGAATCATATCGTGCAAGCCTGGCCCATTTGAAACAGCCTCAGAAGGTCGAGATGGTCATCGGCGCGAAATGTGAAGAGCAAACCATTGATGCAAAGGTCACAACGTGACACCATAATTCTCCAAGTCTTTTGGGCACTCAACAACTGGTGCTCATCATGAGTTTCGGTCCAATAGTATGTCAACAGTGTAAAGAGCCACTTCAGGTAAGTGCTGTCTTGGTGCAGCACCTAGAGTCGAGCGTTGAAGGCCAATGTCCCTCAGCTCGATGCCTCTCTTATTGACCTGGCACCCTCCGCATATGACATGATCGCTACAACTCTGCCACCTTCACGACGTCGTTCAGAAAGCACTAAAGTAGGCCAATCCTCTTCTCAGGCGGAATCGGCATGGCGAAAAGCACGTCGTATTGGCACTTCGTCTGATACTCCATTATCTATCTCGTCTCGTGTGCAAGGAAAGCAGCCTCAACGAGGCATTGCGGTCTCTCACTCCCCGCTACCGAATGAGTCTTTTGTGCTGCTACAAGACAGTGTGCTACAGGATATTCCTCCGCGTGTTCCTTCCCCTACCAGTAAGAAAGGATCCATGAAAACACGCCACGCCCCTCTCAAACAAGTAGACCCTCAGCCTGCGGTGCAGTTCGAACCTGAACAAGATCCTTCTCCGCTTTCTCATCACTTGCGTTCTACTGCGCGTCTTTTCAACATTCTATCTACGCGAACTGACATCGATCATCCCCTTTGCGCAGAATGTACACAGACATTGTTGTCCACACTTCAACGGCAACTGGATGAAACGAAGCGGGAAAGAGATGGATACATTGCTTTTGAGAAAGAGGTTAGGAAGGAACGTGAGAAAGAAAACTCTGGTTTAACTATAGATGAAGGAGAAAAAAAGATAGAACGACTCAAAGCAGAAGAACGTTCGGCTATTGAACAACTCAAAGAGGCGGAACGTGAACGAGATCAGCTGAATGAAGAGCTGAGGCTTTTGGAGCTTGATGAGAAGGCGTTGGAGGCCGAAGAAGCCGAGTCCGTTTCGAAATTTTGTCGGTCTCTCAGTGGCTGACTCTACTGTGATAGGTTTTGGAGAGCCCATAATGACCACATATTGGTCGCGGAGCAACAGTCTGCACAATTAGCCTCCTTGCGAGCTGCGTATGCTGCGGACTTGGCTACCCTGGAGAAGCTTGAACGGACCAATGTTTACAATGATGCTTTCTGCATTGGTCATGACGGTGTATTTGGAACTATTAACGGACTACGGTTGGGCCGAGTTCCTGGGGTGCCTGTAGGTTGCTTGTGCATGGTTTATGCATGCTTGGCCTGATGTTCTTTTATTGAGGTTGAATGGTCGGAAATTAATGCGGCATGGGGTCAAACTCTCTTACTGCTGTATACCATCGCGCGGAAGCTTGATTTTACTTTTGAACAGTGAGTCTTTCCTACGTGGCGCACGGATCACTCGAATATCACATTGTAGCTACCGTTTGGTTCCGATGGGTTCATTTTCTCGTGTAGAAAAAACCACTGGCGATAAGGCTGCATATGAGCTTTACGGCTCCGGCGACCTCCACCTCGGACGTTTGCTTCATAATAGGCGATTTGACATTGCAATGGTGGCTTTCTTAGACTGCCTTAAACATCTCGTTGATTATATTAAATCGCAAGATCCGGGCGTTGATTTTCCGCATCAGTAAGCATAATATAGCGTTATCTGATCTCACGCTTGCTAATGATTTGACAAAGAATAACGAAAGATAGGATTGGAGATGTCTCCGTTAAGCTTCAATTCAATCAGGAAGATGCCTGGACTCGGTCTCTTCGTCATGTCCTTCTTGCCCTTAAAATCTGCCTCAAATGGACAACAAATGGGGCTAATGGTTAATGTGGACGGACATTCCAGGTATGAAGCACGAAATCTCCTACGCAAATGGCCAGGTTCTACCAGCGTTCTTTGACCTGTGACATCCTAGATAAGATGTGAGAATGGTTTGCAAAATGTAGCATGCAATATGTTACGAAGCCATAGATACGTGCGCGACATCATCGGGCCGAAGAAGCCGCTATTAGCAATCAACTCTCATTCTCTATACGCTCATCTTATAAAGATTCCCTAAGTCACAGTGTACTAGCTTACTACTCCAAATTCAGTTTTCTTGCGATAGTTGCACGCTCACTGGCGCCATGGGTCTACTGTATCTTGGAACGCCGCTCGTTTGGGAAGAGGCCAGAAAATATGCAGACCATGTTAGATTTCACGGCATCACACAATTCCTGAATATCTGGGATCGGCTCAAAGATAGATCTGGGGATGAGCTTCTCTGGGGTGACGAGGTGAGGCAGCCCGTTTTTCTTTCCAATCGCCTCTTTCACATGTGAAGATTGAATATATGGTTGTCACATTCGATGAAGATACTCGGAATGCGAAGCTGTCCCTCCGCCAAACGGAAATCCTTGCCAAGCTGAATGCAATTGTTGGAAACATAAGTGCTGGCTGTCCAGAGGAGTAAGCCACGCCCTTGTTGAAAACGCTCGTTTATAACGGATTATAGGGTCTCCGTTCCGACCTTTCACCCAGAGTACGGACGGTATATGCTAGAATCCACGCCTGGATCTCCTTATACCGGCTCAATACCAGACCTATTATCTGTCGAAAGTAACATGCGCTACCGGTTAGGTGTTGTAATAATCTTCTGATTTCGTTGTCCAGCTAATCGACTGAAATAGGCGAAGCCTTGCGCGTCAACATCTGAAACCAAACGAGATACCTATGACTTTCACCTCGTTCCCGAGACTAGGTGTAGCGGGTCAGTTTACCGAGCCATACTGTGATCCCGCCGATGCCGTTTCAAGCCACAGTCTTTTTCTACCGGAAGAAATCACCAATCCGCATGCCCGATTTCCGTATGCTGCATGACCGTGTGCTTCGAAATGAAACTCACCTCGTCTTGGCAGGACTCTTACAGCAAATATCAGGACCAGACGAGGCTCAAAAGTTGCCATCAATTTACCTATCTTTGTAGATTCCCGGACGCCCCAACCCTTTATCGACCCTTCGATTCCGTGGGATCGCTCTCTCTACCAAGAAGACCCCGGTATGAGGTGTTGTTTGCATTCATTTCAGCCACAGCTTAATGAGAGACTTTAGAGGCAAAAAATGGCGCTGCTCTTCCGAATCATGTATATCTAGACGCCATGGGTTTTGGCATGGGGTGTTGCTGCCTGCAATTAACCTTCCAGGCGTGTAATGTTTCCGACGCAAGGCGCATGTATGATGGCTTGATTCCTGTTGGCCCCATCCTTGTAAGCTATGCTGTTTGTACTATATCACGTATAATGACCTTCGGATATAGCTAGCATTGACTGCGGCAAGCCCCATATGGCGAGGATATCTAGCGGATGTAGATTGTCGTTGGAATGTAATAGCTGGAAGTGTGGATGATCGCACTGACGAAGAGAGAGGACTAAAAGTACGTTGATCTCATATGCCCCGCTGAACCTCAAACCTGAAAGGACCTTTCAGCCTTTGAAGAATGATCGTTACAAAATCCCAAAATCTCGATACGACAGCGTGGACCTATATATCTCAAACGATTGGATCAACAGACCAGAATACAATGATAATTATTTGCCTATCGATGAGGCTATTTATGACCGTCTTCGAAAACATGGTATGGAAACTAGTCTTCTTACGCATGTGCAATGATGGTTTAATTGTGTGTCAGGCCTTGATGATTTATTGTCCAAGCATATTTCGCATCTTTTCATTCGAGACCCTCTGGTGATATTTTCGGAAACCATCGACCAAGATGACTCCACTAGCACTGATCACTTCGAGGTTAGCTTTACATGAATTGTTTCTTGTGTCTGCTGAGAATTCGTATTTGGGTACTTTCAGAATATTCAGTCAACAAATTGGCAAACTTTACGTTTCAAGCCGCCTCCGCCAAATTCATCCATTGGCTGGCGTGTTGAGTTTCGCAGCATGGAAGTGCAGATGACTGATTTCGAGAATGCGGCCTTCGCGGTGTTTATCGTCCTTCTTTCTCGAGCGATACTCAAGTTCAAGCTTAATTTTTATATCCCAATATCTAAGGTAAGGGCCTCTTAGCCGTGCCTCCAAGATTTATGTTACGAGTCCCTGCTCGGCTAGGTTGATGAGAATATGGCAAGAGCACAACGTAGGGATGCAGCATTTTCAGGCAAATTTTATTTCCGGAAGGAGGTGTACGCGGTGCCGCATAGCGAGACATTTATCAACGGTTCATCTTCGGGTAGCAGTTCTCCAACTGGCGATGTACCCAAGAAAGACAAAAAGTTGCAGAACTGCTTCCCTTCCTTACCTCAGCCGGCGAATGGAATCACCCATAGTCGTTCCGTTGATGATGAGTATGAGGAGATGTCGATGAATGAAATAATCAATGGCAAGGTCAGTTCCTTAAACACCTCTACGATCACTGTTGGCTGAGAGGTCGAAGAATGAATGTTTCCCTGGTCTTCTTCGCCTGGTGTACGATTATCTGGATACAGTGGAAATGAGTCAAGCAGCCTTCGATGCTATTGAGAAGTACTTGGATCTGATAAGACGGCGAGCGAATGGTATGTGCCTTCTAGTGGCCAAACGCGCCGGTGTTAAAAGTACGTCACAGGATCACTTTGCACTCCTGCAACCTGGATAAGGAAATTTGTTCGTTCGCATCCATGTTACAAAAACGACTCAGTTGTGAGCCAAGAAATTAACTATGACCTTATGGTCGCTGTGGACGAAATGTAAGTCCTGTCTCAATCGTCCTCAAACACTTCAACTCATGCAATTTTAGTGAACGGGGCATACGGCGTGCCCCAGACCTTTTACCGGAGGATTACACAGGAGGCGATCATGACAAAGGGGATATTGGGCTGTGATCGTGGTCTACGTAGACTTATCAGTAAAACCATATTGCACATTTTTCATGTACAAAGCACAATAGAACATAGACGGCCAGCGATCAAGTTGTTTAGAACCCATATTACTTTCGGCAGTTCCCGGCATCAAAGCCGTGAATACTCGGACTTGTGCTTGTGCTCGTGAACACTACAAAATGTCTTCCTTGCGACTCATCTCGTTTGCGACTCGTAGGATACCATCTTTCGTCAACGTAGCAAGGCGCGGATATGCTGAGGCCAGCGATAAACTCAAGTTGTCCTTAGTGCTACCTCATCAGGTACGAACCACAAACTCGCAATGACGCGGGGGGTAATATGTCATGTTTACAGTCAATTTTCTCGTCTACGGAAGTTGTACAAGTTAACATCGCCGCTGAGGGTGGTGATATGGGTATTCTGGCCAACCACGTTCCTTCCATTGAGGCTTTACGTCCTGGTGTCGTCGAAGTCATTGAAACATCGGGAACGTCGAAGAAATGGTTTGGTAAGTTTAATCAGTTATCTATCTATAGTCCTATCTATAATGCTATTCTCTTTGTTCTTTCTAGTGTCTAGCGGCTTTGCAACTGTCCATCCAAACAATAAGTTGACTATCAACGTTGTCGAGGCTGCACCACTCGAAGATTTCTCATTGGAGGTAATAGTCATACAATTTATTTTCCTTACTCTGCACTGACATAGGCATAGGCGGTTCGTACAAACCTTCAAGAGGCCTTGAAAGTGGCGTCCGGAAGTGGTTCAGAAGCAGATAAAATGGAGGCTCGAATCGAAGCAGACGTTTATGAGGGACTACAGCATGCGCTCTCAAAGTAAATGTTTAGCTAGACATTATAGAGGCGTCCTCAAGATTTTTGCCTGGGGTGATGTGTGATATTTATACTCGAGACGGGAGGGAAAAAGGTCAATTTAGGATGGACTTGATGGACCTCATGTGACCAATTCTGAAGTGAATATTATAATTCAACGCCTCAGCTCCAACCAAGTTCCAACCCTACACTACGTGTTCCAGGTTAACATTTGCCCGTTGCTATCTTATTTTATTCCCGTATGCGCATACCCAATGCCTGGAATGACAGACGTCTTCTCTACGATGAACCATTTCGAACCAATTTCTATGTATTCAGCACAGCAGATACCAGCCGTAGTAACACATCTGAAATTCAGAAATCCATTCAGCTAATGGCCATGGAAGTTTGGAAACATGAGGTCAGTCATCAATTTGTAACACAAGCTACTTGGTCGAGATGAGTCCTCTCAGAAAAAAGCAGCTGAGCAGTGGGTACAGATAGCTTTCGCTACATCGCCCAGGGAAAGCCAGCGACATGAGATCGTCCTCACTGAAGAGACATGCCTTGTCTTCGTTCAGCTCTATTGGGAGCTATACAAGCATGAAAATGACATGGGCCAGCCCTGGGTTTTCTTATGCAAAAAGCGTTTAGAATGCGGATATGAGTATCAGCTTTCGGGTTCTTCGGGTTCTTCGGATGCTGCAGCAAACAGGATTGAGGGTATTGCTGGGAGTTATCAGAGAAAGCATACCCGTATGCTTAGAGCAAACGCTGTCACAAAGAGGAAAGTTACGAATGGACGAGCCTCCAAACCACGGAAAAGAGCCGGCTTCGAGGGCAGCGCCCTACAAATACGTCCCAGGGCCTGTGCTGAGGGGAGAAATGCAAAACGTTCTGTGCGAATTACAATACCTCCAATTCTCAAAGCCCGTTCTTCGCTGCCTTCCGGCGCATTGTGGCAACAAAGTTTTACACATGTCGCGCAGCCCCGACATAAGGAAGAAGAAACTCCGCGTAGAATGCCATCTATCATTCTTGGCGGGCAGCAGTCCTATAATATTCTAACAAGAAACACTTTGCCATCACTGCAATGTCCGATCCCTGTTCTGCCTGCACGATCGCCTTACTTACACATTACTTCCAATGGTCCTGCCATCTCGCGAACGCCACGTGGACCTACCATAAAAAATCCAATGAGCGTACAGTCCCGCTTCATATGTACCTTTCCCACAATTGGTCCCTCCAGTTCGCATTGTCAAACAACGCCTGAGGTTGATATCGAATATGCGAGGATTATACCCCCCACTACTTATGCTCCCTCAAATGGCTGGGCCATGTCGCTGCCGCCCGAAAGTGACACCAATAGTGTAAAGATGATATTGCCAGCTACCCATGCCATAGATACTCTTTTCCTGAACGGCCCTTCTATCCTACCGTGTCAGACATTGCACGATGGCATTAGAAACGCAGAGATTATACCGAGGATAACTGACGCCTTGTGTTCACGTCCGCTCATACAATTCCCACCCGAAGTGCACGACGGCGTGAGGTTGTATCAGCCACATTACGATACCCACCCTAAGGATGTTGCGGTAGCTCCCAAAAAAAAGCCGCCCTTAGAGGAATATCCCCCTATGTGGGCCAAGGTGATTATCACTCAGACTTCGCTTTCAATAATAACTCATAAGAAAAATCGAGGGTAGTCACGCCAGGAAATATGCGAATCATTTGATTGGTTTCGTAGCTACCAAGGCGGTGTCTACCATGTCAATGATTTCGTTAAGGGCTATCTACTTAGCGCATTTTCTGCTAGGTATGGATAATTCCATTATCAATTGGATGTCATTGGAAACTCTTGTAGTCGCGACTGTTTCGAACAGGACGGCCGTCTGATTATTTCGCATGGGTAAGCACAAATGATCAAAATAGTCACGTCCCGTCTTAGCGTTTGTTAGCGGGGGTAAAGCCGAAAGCCTCCATAATTACCAAGGGAAATCAATCCTACAGCCTGCTGAAGACCAGCGTGCGGAGGATAAGTCTGTTCGCGCTCTACTCACAAATTACAGAGAGTCCCGTCCACTCGTCCTTCTGATCGACGATAAATATGCTCTGTTTCCTTACGACATTGGTGCAAAAGATGTTACTTACGCAGTACTCGGGTTTTACACCATCTCGCATGCGTGGGGTGAGTTGATCATCAGCTATCAATGGACGAGTCGAGAGCTTTGATCCATAGCTGAATATCAACCCGCTCAAAATGTTCAAGGGCGCGTCATACGATATAAATTTGCGTTTCAGTGGTGTATGGGACAGGCAAGAATCGTTAATCAACCGCTTACCACTGCTTAAAAAGTTTCCACAGGGTGATCCATGGTGGCTTACCAAAAAGAAGGGTACTCATATCTGTTTGGATGCTTTGATTTTTTTCAGGCTGAGAATGCAATCAGGAACACATCAACAGTCGCCGGTCCCTCTGAGCAAAGCCCCTATGGCTGTTCCGCCTGGTCCGTCTTGACACACATCTACACTTTCACTGACCAATCTTGTTCAGTCAAAGTCCGAAGTAAACCTCTACTTAATACGTCAGTCAAGTTGCGTCATAGCATTTCAGATACTTACTGATCGCCGTCAGCCTGATGACCCAAAGCGATATATCTTTTTGGTGCAGCTTCTGCAAAGAGACCACACCAAAAGTGTATAAGCAAGCATGGGTGTGTCTCAATCCATCGTGCACCCATTTTTGGGTTATGCCCGACGGTAACTACCTAGGGCCTGCATTTCAATACAACCCCGACTTCCTCCGCTCGTCCACCCCATATGTACTTCCACCCAATTTAAGAGATCCGTTCGTCACTTTGCGGGTATCGGTCTCGAGCAGCATCGACACAACGTACGCGTCCACAAGGGGCTTGCATTGTCGAAATTGCGGTAGATTATCCTGCAGGTACGCGGCTCGTGCAAATGGCTGTCCGAACCTCTGTTTACTCTTGCATGAGATTCAAATGGGAGTACTGGGAGTGCTCTCACTGCAAGGTTCTTCTCAATCATTTTCCGTACTCAGATTGTCTCATATATGCCATTAGGATACAATTAGGTTCCATGGAAAGCTTCGGCATGCTAAAGAGTTTTGGAATGAGAAGCTTCCCGTCTCCTTTATAGATGACTGCGTCCACAAGCATTCAGGTCTCCTATCTTACCCAACAGAATTTGACCACTTTAATCATCTTTGATAGGTATAATTACTGAGGCCCCCAAGTTGTTCCGGTGCGGAAAGGGGACAAGTATGGGACAAGTTCAGACGTTCGTACTGCCAAATGACAGGTTGAGATATTTTATTAAGAACCTCCCCACTTTGTTAACATGGTATATCCTAGGGGTCGCATTCACCATATCAAATCCACGAATGTAGGCGGAGATGAAGAGGCTGATGCCATATTCGAGGCATATCAAGTAGATGCAATGACTGAACGACTCCAATTTCGGAGATGGCCTATGAGGGCGGTAAGTCACCTATGCACTTTTACTCCTTAAAAATTTGTTATCTAGTATTAATCTTACCTTTAGCATAAATGTACCGTATTCAAAATTTCTCCCACGTCATTTGACCTAATATCCACCAGGCAGGGGACCGCTTCTGACGAATTATTTTTCGCAAAATAGTATGTTCTCCATTCGTTGAAGGCAACCTTCTGACACCTCGTTAGCTGGGGAACCTTATCATGTCCGTAAATCTCTGATAACTGCTCGCCCTTTGTTGATTGAATGAAAGTACGTGGGTGGGACTGCAAATACAGTTCCCTTTGACCGCGCTTCTACTGCGGTAATACGCGCTCGCGATCTTATCGAAATACGCATTCAAGAAGCTCTGAGCATAAAATCGCAGTTCAACGAGGTTTTAAGGTAAAACGTTTCCAGTCTGGCTTTTAGCTGTGTTTTTAAATCAACGCCTGAGTGCTGCCTATATGGAGCGACAAAGGATGGCTGTAAGATGGATTGTTTACTTTTCTTACACGTCGACTGATACCCTTGGACAAAGTTTCATAGCGATAGCGAGGAGGGCCTAGGTCCTTTGGTGGCAGGACTATCGCTCGGAGCTCCTGCAGTCATGCACTTTCGACTGCACTCCAGATATATAGAAGGCACGTCTAGCAATAAATCATCAATCGTTTTGAGCGTCATTTTACGACATGTGAGTGAGCTCTGGTAAAATTATATGATACAACTCTGACAGGTGCTTCGATTTGCCAATAGGGAGATGTATTGGTGATGGACGGCGCCGAAGTTCAAGAGTATTATGAGCACGTTTTCAGAATTTCCTTGTATTCAAGTCAAAATACTGACAATATCTCAGACATACGGTCGTTCCTTCGAATTTTAGGATTGCGGCTACCGCTCGAAGGATTGACCCTGCCCCTAAACCTATTCACCCATTACAGGTCAACGTTCTACACGACGATACGATAGTTCGGCCATCTAGCTACACAGATGCTGTTTAAATTTATGCTAGTAGCATCAACAACTTGCTTTCGGCTGAGGCTGATATTTCATCGACCTAGCTCGCTCCAAGCTAGCACGCGTCGCCTCCGCGGACTGGACCTAGTCGAATACGTTAGTTATCAGTGCTGCGGGATTTGGAGATTTGCATATAAAAAATTTAACTAACAGTCTCTTTGGTTGCCTTGTGCCTTGCGTAAAAGGCAAACAGTTCCGCAATTTGGCTCTGAACAGCTTGTCTGTCTTGGTGAAGGCGTCCAATTTCGTGTGTCATTCCAACAACTTCTCGCCTTAACTCTTTCTTGAATTGCTCGACGTGAACTGCGTAATAGCCATTAGAAGCACGCTCTCCCAGTTGTCAATATCTTACTTTGAACATTGATAGCAGTCGCGTCTTTCATGGCGTCAACAAAACGCAGACGTTCTCCCTTGATCTCTTTAGATATTTCTATATATGGTGCAGGTCAGCAAAGCTCGGAATCAGCAAAAGATCGTGCACCTGACGTGAGAGCACGAAGCAGTCCCTCGTAGTCTTGTCGCTGCTGACCAACGATGGAAGAGACAGAAGAAATCCCTTAAGTTTATCAGGTCCGTGCTGCGGAGCATGATTCGACGAGACAAATACTTGATAATACTGCGGACTGCTCTCTCACAATGGCGAGCAGCTCGTTTACGGATGTCTCCAAAGTGGCTGATGAATGATCCCTTGCGGATGCCCTTCGGGCTACCTGACGGATTTCAGCAAGTGCTGAACCCCCTTCAGCGGAGCCGAGATCCTGACGGAGTTGGACGACATTTGCGGAAAGGTCCTGGAGTTGAGCTGTTCCGTGATTTACATATGATTCCAACCACTTCAAAACAAAAAGAATTCAGATTCAGCTAAACAGGAGTACGAGAAGTGTGTGGTTTTAACTGACCGAATTGAGTTCATTCAGATATCGTACACTGTCTGTCTGTTGCTGTGATAGAAGCGACTGCTGAGCCTTGTCTTGTTCCAAAAGGGTTAATATTCTCGCCAGTACTCCCTAAAGCCAGGTTTAACAAATGCTGTTCCAGATAGACCAGATATTCACCTCAATTCTCGCTGTCTCTGCATATGGAGAGCTCGAGCTTCTAGACGTAGGCCGGGTGGATTCGAAACTGGAAAGTAGGGCGTCTAGCTTTCTATGTAACTTGGAGATGTCAGCAGTCAAACCGTCTACACTGGCCTTCTGAGACGCAGCCACGTTGTTTAGAGTATGAGGGACAGCAGTAGATTGATACGCCGACATCAGTGCGCCTTGAATGCGTTCGAGCTCTTCGGATATGTGTTCGCGGACTGAACGTATTTCTTGTGTGAGGTTTGTGCTTTCACGAAGAGCTTCGATATTGTGCTGCGACATCTGCGCATCCACCTTGTCGCAGATAGAAGTAAGGGTCTTCTCGTTGCATTTGACCTGTTCTTCGAGGTTCGCGACCGCCTGTAGTACCTCCTTCGTATAGAGATCAATGTCGACGACCGAAGCAACTTTATCAGGCAACTGTTTCAGATCATTATGCATTACCATAATCTGACCCTTTAGTGAACTCCCGTCGGTTTTCATTACTGGATCGTGGGGTAACTCCGCTATAGTTCCTAGCTTTTGGTGTGGCTCAATTTTTAAGGTTCGGTTGAAGGCAGTTAGGTGCTGATCTGACGAGTCTTTCTCGGCAGTTCTGTCTGAACTCATCCCTTGGTCTCCTGGTGTAGATGCACGAACTTCTCCATAGGAGTCAAGAATAGAGTCCATAGCGCTTGATTGACCGCTCCCGACTCTCAACATATCCTGTTTACCGGCCAGGCGAGCAAAAGGTCTTTCGTCGGCGGAGAGTGCGGGGCTTGTTACTCGCGTGCTGTAAGACATTTTAGATGAGGTTGGCGATGTAAGAGGCTCGTATGATGACTGAGAAGAGGTAGGCTCCATCTGAGCCAGACGTTGTCGCACTACCGAAAGCTCGTTCAACTTGTTGACAGAAGGGCTAACAGACCTGGTTTCTGACACAGGGGACATCAAGGAGGCTGTTTGTGTCGGTGGATACACGCTTGAAGAAGCAGGCGAGCGGAATGAATCTGTTCGGTTCAGGGCATTCGCGATGCACGTGTCTACAGTCAACGCGCGAGGTTTCTTATTTGGGATGGAAGGCAAAGAACGCTTTGCGTATGGTGAATCCGTCGAGATGGACGTTGCGTGTGGCTGCATCGAGTCAGTGTCGTCTAAGAGAGGCGGCAGAGGCAGCATCCTTGAGGTCTCTACATTTGGATTACTTTTTGTCTCTCCTTCCTGCTGCGACGGTAGGATTGTATCCCTTGAATAGGAAAAAATCAATACAAGCGGCTGACTTGGAGTAAGGTGATCCTGTGAGTTTACCATATAGCACTGACCCATGCAGCACGTTCTTGCGCTGTGTTGGCCGCGAACTTTTCTCTCGGTCGTCCTTCATAGAGAATTTCAAAGACTTTGAACTCGCCATAATCTTCTCTGTTTGGGAGCAGCGAGCTCTCCTCCGGTTGAAGCTGATGGACTGAGAGTGATCGTACGTCGGTACACTGGGAAAGGTGCACTAGGTGAATAGAGGGATGTCCGTGAGCTGTGAGACATGATACAACAATTCTATCTCGTTCCAATGTAGCTGTGCAGGGAGTCCAGACTGGCAGCGCAGGAGTTAGCTCTGATGCGCGAGAGAGGTATAAAAGTGAGCTTGTGAGATCATGAGACTGTGATCTCAATATAGGGGGGGAGACGCTTTGAACACTGTCCAAGGTAAGAGCATGTCGCCTGCGAAAACCGCTTAATGCAGGCTCCTCTTCGTCTTGCTTCCTTCTGCCAGCACTTGCTTTTTTGAATACTGACAAGAGGTTGCGAAGAGAATTACGGATTGGAGATTTATCTTTAGCTGTTTGATCGAAGGTCGAGAATCTCCGAGTCGCCCTGATGGGAGAAGTGGGAACCACTGAGCGCGGGCCGTTGTCGAGGCCCGGTGAGAAAGACTCGTACTGAGTGATTAACTGTTTCGTGGAGGGTCGGCGATGAAGTCCTATGGTTGGACTAGTACTATGGCTCATGCTGGGTAATTCTGAGCCTTTAAGCCTTTATTATTTAGAGATTTAATAGGGCTGAAGCAGACTAGCAGGCCCATTTCTGTAGAAATTGTGGCTGACAATTGCAGTGATTTTGGTAATGGAATTGAAATACCAAAGTATTTTGATCGATCACAAGGCCGGAATTAGACACGCGGGGCAACCAACTTGTGATCCCTGCTGTTCCCTTCTCGAATCCTCTTAAACCTTATGGCGCTCTCTCTCTCCAGCGTCAGATGTCGCTCTCTGTTCATTCAGTCCATCTGCCTCTCAGTCTTCTCTCTTCTCCACATTCCAATAGTATCAGCTTCTGCCGTTCATTATGCCGACCCTCATGCTCAGACAAGGTATAAATGGCTCATAAATCGAGTAGTCTTTCGTATATCGCTTACTTTTCCTGATGCTTGCGAATTCTCTGTTAATCCTTAGCTTTTCCGCTGTCGCTCTCGCGCAGCAACCTAACAGGTCAACTGGGAAGCTTCCAGCTCTAGGGTAAGTCTTCAAACTAAGCTAGGTGCACCCTTGACTCACTGAATGTCGAAAAGGTGGAACACATGGAACGCTTACAGGTGTGGTAAGACTCTATCACTCATCGACAAACTTCATACCCTAACCTTGTACTGCTAGACATAAACGAAGCCAAAATATTAGCTGCTGCGAATCAATTTGTTTCGCTTGGCCTCAAGGATGCCGGCTATGAATATGTTAACATAGATGTAAGAACACTTTTGGTTATCATTCCTCAGATTTATTTTATGTGCGGCAATCTAGGACTGTTGGTCAAACCACACTCGTGATGCAAGGACCAGGAGAATAGTACCCGATTCAAGCAAATTCCCAAATGGTATCAACGGTGTTGCATCCAAGATTCATGGTCTTGGTCTCAAGATTGGAATTTATAGGTATTTATTCTTGAACGTTAATAGACCAGGTTGCTTAATTTTCAATCAACCAGTGATGCCGGTACTGCGACTTGTGCAGGTTACCCAGCATCCTTAGGCCTTGAAAGCATTGATGCTGCTACTTTCCAAGACTGGGGAATCGATTATTTGAAGTATGGTTAGTCTATCTGTCTAGTGGCAACAACCCAACCGCTCAAATTGGGTTCTAGATAATTGCAATGTGCCGAGCAATTGGACGGATAGCACTGTCAGTAGTTTCTCATACTGTCCCACACCCTGACGCTCATGAAAATATATCAGAATCCTCCTGGTGGAGACTGGTAGTAAGTTCGGATCTACCGCCCATCCAATCGGATTAACTAACGGATACTGGAGCAACTCCAACTCGGCCCTTCGATACAGGCAGATGGGGTCAGCCTTCTAACTGTTGCACTCTCCAGAAGGTTGCACTGACTCCCGTATAGAGCAGCTCTGGCTGCCATATCCCGCCCAATCCAATATGAAATTTGTATTTGGGGAACGGCCCACGTCTGGGAATGGGGAGCACGAGTAGTACGTAGTATATTGCATCACCTCGTAGCTACCTCTCGACTCACTGTCTTTACAGGGCCATTCATGGAGAATGGCTGGAGACTCTAGGTCATCCCTGCCATATCCTCGAGAAAGAACAAGTAGGGCTCTTTTTTTTTTTTTTACTAACCTTACCATGAAGCTGAGCAAACTCAACACAACCCAGCTGAATATCATCAAGAACAAGGAACTTCTAGCCTTCCATCAAGACGATACTGTTGGCACTCCTGCCTTCCCATTCACAGCAGTCCCTTCAGCGCCCACAACGTCGCCCCCAGAGTTTTACTCTGGCAAGTCTGCCAAAGGAATCCACGTGTTCATCATCAACACTTCATCTAGCGCAGCTACAAAGACGTTCAGGCTTTCTAATGTTCCTGGCCTTGGAACATCTGGCAATTTCAGACTTCACGATATGTGGACTGGACTTGATCTGTCTGGAACGCATGCAGCCAGTTCGAACTTCTCAGTTAGCGTTGCAGCCCATGATACTGTCGCCTACTTGTTGACGAGGGTCAACTGAGTTTCTGGGCAAGGCTGTAGTTTGGTGTAGGATATGATTCTATGTGTCATTGTATATTGTTTGCCAAGGAGCGACGTGATTTGTAACTTGCATGGGGAACCCGAAATCGTCTGAAAATGCTCAAGTAGGCTACTTCTGATCACAATGACCACGGCAATGAAGTTCACATTAGATGCATTCGCCCTCAAGCGTGAATATTTCAGCCTCTTTCTCAATGCCATAACTCACAGTCGGCAGCTTTTACAAAGGCGCTCACATGTTTATCAAGATACGGAGACGAACTCTCAATTTACGCGACGCCTGACCACCTTTTTCTTTCCGCAACAAACTCTTCAAAATCCGCTTATTGTCGGTTCAAGTACGACAGAGCATTCTTCTCCAAGTACACGATCGGCGCGACGCGTTTAGCCAGCGGAAGCGACTTGGAGGAGACGCCGAGTGTGACTGGTCAACTCTTGACCAAGGTGGGTTTTTTTCCAAACGTTCCAGCTCCTTCGATGGATGATCTCTTTTTAAATGTTCTCTTTCGCTCTCTCTCAAGTCAATGCTTTCCGTCTTGAAGCATCGCGCGGTTGAAAAGACTGTTGAACGATGCGAAGTTTCCATCGTCGAAGGCCATGAGGACGGAGGGGAGCCAGATGAGCCGTCAGAAGACGCGCGCGATGACCTCGAGACGCGACTTATTATGCGGTTTCACTGCAAGCATGGTAGGTCTTTGTTTTCTTCTCATTGGGGCACAGTGGATTAGACTCATACTGAAAGGAGAATTTAGGCGTTGTCAAAACACATCGCTTGATACTACTGACCCCGACAGCTCTAATGGCTCCAGACATTCCCGACGCACAGAACGAATCCAACCTAACTATTGGTCCAAAGGCTTTAAGGGACATGATTGAACACTTCCCTTTATCGCGTGGTAGCAAATCCGACCCTCAACTTATATGGAGCTTTGGTGAATTGGATGTTGGGCTCAGGAGTCTGGAATCTTCAATCGACACAAAAGGTTGTCTTTTTTTTTTTAGTTCTAACTTTGTACTTGGCTCATTTGTCACTTTGGAAAGGAAAGGCTCAGCTTGCGACAGAGCTTAACATTAGTGCCGAAGAATTCGATGTGTATGATATTCACTCTCCTCCCACGACTATCGCGTTTCATCTGCGTGAGTTTAATGTGCGACCACACGCTTCTCATTGGACCTACACCAATGTATGCGCTGACGGGATATTGTTCTCCAGGCCACCATTGCTTACGCGGACGCCATGTGTCTGTCTATCGACCTGCACTTCACCGACCCTGCAGCACCGCTATACATTGATGTCGAAGGGGACAACTCTGAAACTCTCTTCGTCATTTCAACAAGCCAGGTTCATGGGTCTAACACGGGGGGAGGAGGATCTGCTAAAAACCAACGTCGCGTCACTGATACCAACAAGAAACGCGAACGTGAAGAAAGTCAACCAGCAGAGATGAAGTATAAGAAACCAATGAAAGCAGTGCAGCTCATGGACCCAAAGATGTCGGCTGTTCCTCGCTCTCCAGGCCGTACGGCTCGAGGTTTTTCAAATAGTCCTGCTGGACTATCTCAGGCGACGAATAATGAGCCGATACGTAGCAGTCCAAATCTAAAACCGCCTCGTGCTGGACCGTCACGGGCTACACCTCAGGAACCACTCTTTCTGCCCTCGTCATCTCAGCTCTCAGTCAGAGATGAAGCTGTGCTTCGTGAGACTGGGCTGGGCATTGAAAACATGGATGCGAGCGAGGTGGCTAGTATGTGGGAAGGCGAAGGAGAGGAAGTTGCCTTTGACCTCGCACCTGACAACCTTAATGACCCCCCTCCGAACAAACACTTGTCTCGACCTTCTGATGGTTCCGGTGCGAGGGAGGAAGATGCTACTGAGATTCCGCCGACGCAAAGCGTAGCGGACAACAAGGCAAGTCACAGCAGGTCTCACGAGTTTGACGAATCACTCATGCGAGTTTTTCTGTATAGACTTTCCAAGCTTTGTTCGAAGATTAACTTTATTGATCCTTCAAAAACCCCGAAAAAAAAATGTAAACTACAGCTACCCCAAATTCAAATTACATTTTGTACCACGAACTCAATCCCTTGGTATAAGTCAAAAAAATAAGTCGTCGCCTGGATCAGTCTCAGCAGCACACAAGAAGTTCAAACATCTTTAAAAACAGGGAGCTTATCTGCGGCGCAAAACTTTTTGGTAATGGACCTGCTAGAACCGTCTTCATAAAACCCACGAGGATGTGTCACAAGGATAATTACATAATAAAGTAATACAATCTATTACTTTCGATTTATACTCTCAGTCATTTCAATCTGGAATAATACAAACGTCAAACTTTATTTTCTTCTATATCGGGTATTGCACTTGCCTCATTCTTAGTGATCGTCCGTATCTCTCCGGGTGCCGATGTCCTGCCAGTCATCGCACTAAATCCGGCGTCGATGGCGCGCGAGATCGCAGTCTTCGTCGGTGCCCAGTATCTGATTTCATCCGGAAACACCTGAATCACAGACACTCTTTCATCAGCAGCATTGCCTTTGTGCTTTCCATCTTTGAGGTCGCCAAAGTAGGCCGAAACACTAATCAATCAACGTAAGCACGAATATATGCGCGAGATAGCGTCCAACACACTATGAAGACCAATACTTGTCAATTAGCTCCTGATCCCTCGATACCTTTGCTTTCCCCGAGAAGCTAGGACCATATGTAAGAACAAATCTAATCAAGTCACGGGAAAAGAACTCACGATGCCCAAGCTGTACTTGTATCGGTAAAACTGACATTGACATTAGCGTCGTTTTCAATTTCTTCAAACTTGTGCGACGTGTTGTTGGCCAAAAACACGAGTGTCAGTTGTGTTTCAGATTTGGCTGTAATTTTAAAAAAAAAAAAAAAAAAAAAAATTGACGCGATGCAAAAGAAGCAACAAGGCAACATACGAGCAGCAGGCGTCATGGCACGCGAATGAAGGCTTCCATCAGTCGACCGAGTTGTTAGCATACCAACTCTGGCTGCTTTAATAATTTCCTGGAGACCTGACAACTTGTTAGAGAAACCAAGATCGCTGGCGATACCTGTAACCTCACCTTTGATCTTTTCCTGTAGAGTATGTTCATTGTCTTGTGCAGTAGCAGTGTATGGGTCAAGAGTAGGGCCAGTCATGATGGTTTAGGAAGAAGCAGAGGCGAGTCTCATGTCATGCTTATAAGGTGCAAGTTGTCCATGACGTCACCCTTTTTTAAAGAGTGAGGTGACGCGTATATGATCATAATTAGTGGTGTAAAAACAAAATATATAAATCTCTAATACTGTAATCCGGGGATCGACGTCGTCGGTGCGGGCTGCGGTGACACTGCTGTTGGTACTGTAAATCATGAAAAAAATTTAGAGTCAGTGTAAGAACAGCACTGCAAACTCACTTGGTGCTAGCTGTGGCCGTGTTCCCTCACTAAACACTCGAGAAACTAGCACTCCGACCCCCTCAAATACACCAAGTAGAATTCCACAAGCAATAGCGGATCCGAGCGCGGGTTTAGGTCCACCTACAATTAGTTTAAGAATGAAGATATAAGAGAGTTGGGTGAAGAACTCACTCCTAGCGGCTAAACATCCTCCTGTCATAAAACCCGATATGATAGCATTCCAAGCATCCTCTTTTTGTCTCCAGCCCTTCACCGCACAGTCAAATGTTGAAAACATTCCTCCCCAAACACCAAAATTTCCACCCGTCACAGGTGCTCGTGCCTTCATGGACGATATTGCACCAACAAATCTTTCTCCCTGGAATACTCGCTTGAGCAAGGCTATCCACAAAAAGATCATCGTACACACCCTCGGGGAGTTCCTAGCACCTTTGATTCCATACCAAATACCACCACCCACAGCACCCATAGAAAATGCTCCGCCAAAATCACTCAAAATGACCCAAGGGCTTATAGACAGGTGTTAAAGATCATCAGTAGTCGAAGGAAAGGGACTGAAACTAACCATGGGTCTCGTGTGTGATCCGCATGTGCCATTGGGTATTATCAAGAAGAAGCAAGACGGGAAAGGGAGGGAAGGGGGGGAAGGGAGGTCGCGGACTTTGTTGGCAAGATGCGCTGTGAAACTTTTTTTTTCTCTCTCTCCGCCACGTGCGGACGTAACGCTGAAATTGATTGGTCATGTGATTTGGAGACGCGTTGAATCGCCGTTGATCTATTTAGGCAAAGAATCGTGACCACAAAGTTCTTTTTTTTTTTTTTTAGTTTTCAGTCAACGAACATGAATACAACTCCAGGCTCTGGGCTGCGCAGAGTCTACGTCCAAGTTCCTGCTTCCCCTTATCCAACGCCTCGACAGATGGCCAATAGCGGTGACGCGACTCCGTTGAAACGCAAGTTGTCTGAAAGCCATATCACTGTGTCGAGCTCTCCTATAATTATCAAAAAGCAGAAGTTCAATGGTCCGCTATCAGCTCAACCGACGAATTCTTCCTCGGACGTTAATCCCCCAATGCCAGACGAGTTTTTGCGCTGTCATCATTGTTCGCGAAAATTTAACCCTGCTTGTATGTCTTCTCTGGTTCAATTGAGGTTGGTTGACATATACGGACATACATTCCTCAATATTAGCATCCATACGCTGCACTACCGTCAATACGATGAAAACTGGTAAAGAGGTTGCTTGCAGAGCCAAATATTGTTCGGCATGTCTAAAGAGACACTATCATGAGGATTTTATGAGAATGAAATCGTCGATAGGGAAGAAAAGATACAAGTAGGTTCAGCGTTAGGTATAATTTGTGCTGCTCACGCGTACATGTTCTGTAGATGCCCGAGATGTCGCAATGTGTGCCGATGCAGGCGGTGCCAAAAGGGCTCTCAGTCTACGGAGTTCGTCAATCCCCGCCAGTCTTTGGTACTATCTAAACTCTTCATTCAGAGACGCTCCTGTCAGCGCTGATAAGAGGCAGAGAATGAAGGAAAACGTCATGTCCCCGTCTACCAAAAAATCTACAGTAGAGGTGTACATCTCGACGACCCCTGCAAAAATTTTATCCACCAAGACCTCAAGCTCTGGTATCGCCAAGTCTGTTCCGAAACAAATTAAGCAGCAGAAACTTTTGACGCTTCCTCCAACTCTCAAGTGGATTCCAGTCCCGACGAATCTTGACCTTGATGGTGCCAAAGCTCGGTTTCAAATTCGGGAATTCGTTCTCAGATTTACGTCCATTATGGACCCTACGATTCCAATTACGCAGCTTGCTGAACTGGAAGACGTAGGTTGCTATCAGAACGAGGAGGAAGACATGTCGCCGTGGGTGAGCAGTGCATGTGTTAGATCCATTATTCTTGGTGTTCTTGGGATCTTAACGGAAAAGGGCGATGGCATTATAAAGAAGGTTTTGCAAGCCCTTCTCTTTAAAAATTGTGCTTTTTACTGACTAATACCGATTGTTTCAGCCCATTCAAGCTGCTATCAGTAGTATTCGCCTGACTGGAACTAATTTAAGCAAGATCTGGTCGATTCTCGCCAAAATGCGAATTGCCATTGGGTCAACCTCCAAATCGACAGAAGATTCATCGCAAGCCGAATCCGTTTTATCATTCCCTGATCCTCTCCCTCCGCCAGCTTCGGATTTATGGTACACTACCCGGGCGACGCGTAGTGTACGCGAGTCAGACGACCCTTCATCTTTGCTTACAATTGGTCATCCAGCACAGATGATTCCTGTGGTTGAGTCACTCGTGGTGGCAGCTCTGGAAACGCCAGCGCTGCGCCAAGAAATAGAGAACGGTGTCAAAGAAGGGAAAGATATGAATCGACAAGTAAAAGAGTGTATCAAGATGGAAAAGGAAAGGTGGGATGCAGAAAAGAAAGACAAACCAAAGAAATCACCTGAGGTACGATCTAGACTTTTGTATCCCTGGTGGTGGTTGCTAATACAGGAAATCGAAATAGCATGAGGCACACAAACGCCACATCGAGAATCTTGACAATGCGTTGAAACTTGTTTTGCCTGGTTTCGCGCCGCGATTTGTCCCGCTGGGAAGCGATAGTGGAGGACGTTCGTACTGGGCCTTGTCTCCGGGAGCCTATGAGCGGAAAGCTGCTTTAAACTTCATTTCGTCGACGTCTGGATCCAAAGGAGTAAAGAAAGTGCGACAGAGGGGGCATATTACGACTGATGTGGACGACCACAGTATTACGAAGGAGTGGTCTTGGTTCGTGGCTGTCTGGGGAAGGAAGATTCCGACAGGTTCGAAGCATAAGGAACGCGAGGGGAAGAGTAAGAAGAATGCGATTACCATTGACGACGATACGGAACAAGAGGAAGTTGAACGGTGGTGGGGTTTTTATACGCCACAGGAAATCAAGAATGTGGAGAAATGGATTAAAATCGATGCTGGCGTCGAACCCTATGGAGATACCCAACTTAATAGCGACAAGCCCGTGGTGTCTTTGGTGAAGGGATTAGGCGAGTACGCCAATATGCTAGAGTGGAGGATGAAAGCGGACAAGTACTGAGAAATCGATGCAGAAAAGATCCTAAACAACTTGCCATAACATACAGCTTGCGCTTTATCTTACAATACATAATGGTCTTATTAACCCATGTACAATTGTACTATAGCTGCTTCATACAGTACATTAATCGATGCCACTCGTTTGCTGCTGCTCCCTGTCAATCCTAAACTGCCGCACCATCGTCGTTTGGAGGTCTTCTACCGTCATGGGACGCTCGACGAACAAAGAAAGTTTGTCTGCGAGGCGTGTAGCCAGAATGTGCTTGCACTAATGACCGTGAGTTACAAGAGCACAATTTTTAGCCTTTGTCAAACCTACCATTGTATGAGTGTCTGACGATAGTACGGCATAGGCGAAGGCAGGGCAGGTGCAGTAAAATGGCATTGGAGAATTTGACATATCTAAAAAAATGGTATATGTTTCCTTCGAGCCCATGACTTCATATTGCGTGTATGTATATGGCATGCTGTACTTGAACACTATTATCCATAACGTCAAAGTTGTACCATAGGTAAAGACTAGGTAGAATTCGCGCACCATTCTCACGATCTAAAAGATCCAGCGCACCTGTCAGAATGGTCTCTGGTATAACGGCCTGCAACTTCCA
This sequence comes from Calocybe cyanea, assembly GCA_018851305.1. Taxonomy (NCBI): domain Eukaryota; kingdom Fungi; phylum Basidiomycota; class Agaricomycetes; order Agaricales; family Lyophyllaceae; genus Calocybe; species Calocybe cyanea. The sequence continues at coordinate 177,819 of JABCKL010008370.1, forward strand.
CACGAGTTCATCTGTTACTATAGAATGCTCAGTGAGTGTGACAGATACCAAAATGCCATGCACTTACATTCCTTGTTCTCTATGGAGTCGATTATAGCATCGGCGATGTACAAGAGCTCGCGGGACTGCATCCCGTCATGTTGCTTTGCGAAGCTGCGAAGTTTCTGATCAAATTCTGATCCGGTATTTATCCCAGTGGATTATATCAAACAACGGCGGAATCAGATCCAAGGCCTGCTGTCAGCGTTAATTTTCACATTCCTATGTCGCGTCAGTATTTAATTGTCTTCGCCCAGACTCATCATGACTTTCGACTACCCGAGCTCGATTCCATTGCTGAGCTGTATGGATTCAAAGTAACGCTCCCACCAGAAGCAGAGGATCGAGATCCTACCAGGCCATACATGGTAGTCACGCTTGACCAAGACGAACACGCGCTGACTTTGGCAAGGAGATGCATCTTGATCAAGTAGGTCGAGGTATATAAGTTTTTAACATACACCGTAGAGTGATTATCTATGTGCAGATCTATCTACGAATACTATGGCCATGGTTCAAGTTATGAAGAATTGCACGCTCGTACCCAGAAACGCAGGGCACAATGGGAACATTACATCCCGGATACATCTTTTAGGTTTAATGTGACGGCACATAATCACAGAATTCCACAGTCTAGACAACACGCCATCGTAGAGAGCTTTGCATATATGGGCCTCCTAGGGAAAATAGATATGAAAAACCCTCAGATCGTCTTTGGGTGTTTTGAAGACTGTATGGAAATACTCAGATATCTGTTCATTGATTCTTCAATGTTCTCTACAGATTCTAGCAGGGATGGAATGTTGAGGGATAAATATGAAGGTGATGGCCATTTCCAGCAGGTCTACTTTGGCAGGTTGGTATGTCTGCTCGGTGGCTAGTGGGTACAAGGCTGGGAGCTCACTTTTCTAGATGGCTGAAGGTTCTGCTCGGCTCCTGATCAGTAAATTCGACGTTAAGAAACGGGCGTATTATGGCAATACAAGCATGGAAGCTGAGATTTCACTATTGATGGCAAACCAGACTTTGGTAAGGTCGACAGTTCCCATCCTGACAGCATTCATGAACCAGCATGCAAAGGCGGCTCCAGGCAAACTTGTATACGATCCATTCATTGGGACAGGAAGCATGGCTTATGTACGCCTTCATCATGCTGCCTTCTCAATTACTGCACCTGGCACTCCAGACAACATCTCAATTTGGCGCTTTTGTGTACGGATCAGATATTGACGGCCGTCAAATGAGGGGAAAAGGTGAAGGCACATTTACTATATTATGTCCTTGTATATTGACCAGACTTGTAGGGAATATTCCCGGCGTAATACGTGCATCTCAGCAATACGGGACTGACTCTCGCATCCTGGATCTCTGCACCTTTGATATCACGCGCAATCCATGGAGGTGCGGGGGCATCTTTGACGCAATCGTGACCGATCCACCTTGTAAGCCGCGACCGCGCCTGACTGAAATTACGTCTAATTGGCACATTGTCGTTCAGATGGGGTCCGTGCAGGTGCTAAACGTATTGGCCGCAAGAGAGAGATGACTGGAGAACGGCTCGAGAAGTTTTTAGATCACAGGAAACTGTAAGCAGTAGGCCCAAGGTTCAAGCTTGTGAGGCTAAGATCGGGATTCTTGTTTAGCAATGATCAGCCATACATACCCGCGACCAAACCTTATGAACTCTCGCATCTTGCAATCGACCTTGTACTTCTTGCCCGTCACCTTTTGAAGCCTAACGGGCGGCTTGTATTCTTCCTGCCGACTGTTGCAGAAGACTATGAAGAATTAGATATTCACTCGATGCTGTGTCAAGGAATGGAGGTCGTGGCAAACTCACTTCAGGATTTCGGGTCTTGGGGGCGAAGGGTCAGTAGTTCTGCATCGAAACCCAAGAAGCGCTTGCGAGATTGATATCGGCCTATAGCTCGTGACACTTCGGAAGACCACTACCCTTGAATATCCTTGTCCGGCCTTCGAGCATGGACATCTTACCGAAGCGGATCACGTTCCTGCGCACAGAGATTTTCGAGAAAAATATTTCCAGGGCTTCAGGAAAGAGACCGTGTCTAGTAGCCAGCTCAAACACGGATGTGAAGCCTTCATTGATAAAGAAGTGTAAATTGATATTACCAATATAAATACAGCAGAAGTGCAACGCCTAATCCCAAAAATGTAATTAGATATATACAGACCTATGGCCCATGTCGGGTATATTTTGGGGTGATATTAAGAACAATGTTAGCTGTGTCTTCCGGGCAGCAGACTCTGTAGCCTCATCTCGTCGCGTTCTTTGCGTACTTGCCGACCATGAAGGAGAAAGACGAGGGATGCTGAAGCCATAATAATCACGCCGTTCAGTATGAGGGCGTGCCGCATGTTGAGCGGAGGATTGGCATCGGGACCAGCGCGAAGTGCGCCCTCCGCTGTGATCGGAAATATCAGTACAATTGTTAGAGGAACTAGAGTTTTGCGGCATACAAAGCACAAAAATGACACCAAAAAGGTTCCCGCTTTGCAAATAATTAGTATAGAGTAGGATTAATTGCAGAAATGCAAGCAACGTACGCAAACCACAAAACAGCTGAACTCGCGTTTGCATTTCTAGTTAGCTCGCAACCCAATTCGAGCCCTATAGGCAACATTGTGACGGAACAGATGCCGAGTATTGTCATGATGGTAAATAGGCCGCCTAAATTATGTGGTCTCACTGGTTGTGAGATAGACGCACATATATGAGTATTGATCATTAGGATTGGGTACGTGTCAGAACTCACCAGCCCAGATAAGAGATAGCCAGCCTGCGCCTACGATAGGAACAAGGATTTTGGAGAAGAATGCTAGACGGTGAGTGAACACTCTATCAAACAGAGGCGCAGTGACAATAGCGGCGACAATTCCAGAAAGGAGGAGGCATGCACCCAAAAAACCACTTTGGTCGGAGGTATAGCCGACGGGTTCCTAAGGAGTGACGGTGTGTATTAGATGTTCTTGTAAAATAAGGGAAATACCGACCATGATCTGCGCCGAGAGAATGGCAAACGTGTTTGTACTATATAACGTGATTGATATGAGTCACCATTGGTGTTACAACGGATAAGCTACTGACCCTCCGACAAATGTTCCAAATATGAGCGTGACAATTGTAAAGTCTATACGCTCACGGATGGTCATGTGTGACTCTGGGTGTGTCTCTTTGCCCAGCATGGCGCGGATAAGAGATGGTAGAGGGGCAGAGGGTCTGGACCCAGCGTAGGCTACCAGACGCCAGGTTAACGGTTTTCAAGAACTAAAGTAAAAGTTGCTTACTGGGAGGAGTTGGAGGCGCTGAACTGACAAGGAGAACAAAAGGAATGACTGCCGTGGAAAGCACCCCAAGAACAAGGATCTTGTGTAGATGTTAATAGGATCACAAAGAAGGAAATCAAGTGGCGTATCATACCGACTGCCTTGTATCGCCGACTAGGGGACTTATGAGTTGACCGATAGCTCCACCGACAGGATTAGCTACGAGGCATGTTAGCAGCGGTCTTGATAGTATGCAGCAAATCGTACCAATAGCAATTATCATCGTAGCAGTGGTCCGTCCTCTCAAGTCGAACCACATCTCGGAATATTTTGGTCCCACTACCTGAAAGATAGGTTGCGCAATGGCGGCAAAAAACTGTGAGGAAAAGTTCATTTTCAACTTCCGAGATTCAAGTTGGGAAGTGCACAGTACCTGCCCAATAATAATAAGGGTATACGCGCCCCGTGCTGGTAATGACTTGGGTGTTCCTGAATAACGAATCCAAGCAGAAATTAAGAGTGTGGCGGCACCAATCTCACACTAAATTTCATTAGATTCGAGGGGAGAGTGGTCTGGCAAGGGTATTTACACATCGCCGGATACCATATCTCGAGACCAAGGACGGAATTATCAAAGCAGTCGGGAGATAGACACAGGCCACAATGTTTCCGAGCCAATTCACTTCGTCGAGGGTAAATTTAAATTCGTCCACCACTGATGAATCAAGAAGCTGTGAAAAAGCGCCGTGATATTCTTTGATCTCGGCTTACTGTGATTCGATATGGGACCGAACCATGGCCACGACATTGCAGTGATGACATTGAGAAGTACCTGAGCAGTCGATAGAATTTTTGTTTGAAAAAATAGAGAGAATGTGAAAGAAGCTCACCAGACCAACAAGTCCAAGAAAGCGACGCTTGTAAAGCTTATAGACGGTGACTTGGCTTATATTTGAATGTTCCAAATGGAAGCTTGTTCCCTGCGCCTCTAGAGGTACTTTGTCATCGTATTTGACGGACTCAGGTGAGCGCTCTAAGGCAGGGGAGGATTTCATGTCAAAGTCCATGATGAGCTGGCCTGTGATAGATACTTGGACCGGTTATTTGAGCATGAGAGTTGATTGCCGCTCTTGGCGCGTCGCCAACTCGCAGGCTCGCAGCGTCGCCTGGCTTGACAATGTACTCGTAGCCACAAAAAGTAAACACGGATTATGTAATGGGGCCAATTTCCCCCTCGTCATCCTTGTGTCGAAATTT